>JBBPQR010000110.1:0-18689 GCA_038092615.1 Boletus sphaerocystis | reverse complement strand
CATAGAACAGAAAGAAGTGTCAGAATTCATAGACAATCAGCTAAGCAAAGGGTATATTCACCCCTCTAAATCTGAGCAAATATCACCTGTCTTCTTTGTTCCAAAGAAGGATGGGCATAAGTGGATGATACAAGACTACCGTTATCTCAATGAGCACACAGTGAAAAACAATTACCTGCTGCCGCTGATCTTCTAACTAGTTGATAAGCTCAAAGGAGCACAATGGTTTACCAAAATAGATCTCTGATGGGGATACAACAACATCCATATCAAGAAAGGCAATGCATGGAAAGCCACTTTTGTGTGTCACCATGGATCATTTGAACCCACGGTCATGTTCTTTGGTCTCTGTAATTCCCTAGCCACATTCCAGACCATGATGAACGAGATCTTCACTGATATGGAAGGAGTAATGGTGGTCTACATTGATGACCTCATGATCTTTACCAAATCTCTGGACGTTAAGGAACATGACAAAGTGGTACTTGAAGTCCTCCATTGCCTAGAGGCTAATGATCTCTTTGCCAAACCTGAGCAATGCAGCTTCCATGTTACTGAAGTAGAATTCTTGGGAATGATAGTATCTAGGAATGGTATCCAAATGGATAATGAAAAGGTGAAGGCCATTACCAAATGGCCCACACCCAAAACAGTACACAATGTAAGAAGTTTCTTGGGCCTGGCCAACTTCTACCATCACTTCATCAAGGATTACGCACAAGTGGCGTGTTTGCTCAATGACCTTACCAAGAAGGACACCCCGTTCAAGTGGGAGACAAGTTAACAAATTGCCTTTGACACGCTTAAGGAAAAATTCACTACCACTCCTATCCTCGCCTATCCGGATATAGACAAACAATTCTGCCTAGAGACCAATGCATCTAACTTTGCCACTGGTGCTGTACTTTCAATAGAACAGGATGGAAAATGGCATCCTGTTGCATTATCTTCCCACTCTATGTCCCCAGAAGAACAGAATTACTCAGTGGCAGACAAGGAAATACTAAGTGTAATCAGAAGCCTAGAACAATGGCACTACTACCTAGAAGGGGCACAGCTCCAATTTGAAATATGGAATGATCATGCCAACTTGCAATGGTTTATGCAACGGCAGGATCTCAATCGCCGACAGGCCCAATGGGCACAATATCTCACCTGCTTTAACTACAAATGGGTACACAATGCAGGAGCCCAAATGGAAAAAGCTGATGTGCTCTCTAGACATGCAGACCATACAATAGGAATAGAAGAAGACAACAAAGCAGTATTAGTAATACCAAAAGAACATATTGCCACAGTCATCAATACATACCCCCTCAGGGTAAAGAAACTCTCGGAAAAAGCTCATCTCCCAACCAGAGGAAGCAAATATACCACTGGTCTAGATCTTTACAGTGCACAAATAGCAATAGTCTCTAAACATGGGAAAACTCTAGTTGACACACAAATAGCCATCGCTTTAAAACAAGGCACTTATGGAAGGATAGCACCTAGAAGTGGACTCGCCACTAAACACATGATTGATGTGGGAGCAGGAGTAATTGATTCCAATTACCGAGGATCCTTAAGGGTTCTCCTCTTCAACTTCTCAGATACTGACTTTGAAGTAAAAGAAGGTGACCAGATAGCTTAGCTCATCATTGAAAGAATAGATCTACCATCTGTTATTGAGGTGAACTCTCTAGATGAAATAGATCGCAGACATGGCAGATTTGGCTCTACAGGAACATCTGTCACCACCACCACTATCCATCTTGCCACTAATGCTGAAGAACTGCTCTCACGTATTAAAACCGCTACTGTAATGCTCGAAAAGTCCGAAGTTCTGAAACTAGAAAGTCAAGGAATGATATTCATCGAAGAAGGAATGCTTCTAAACGATCAAGGTCAGATCTTTGTACCAGATCATGACAACCTCAAAATGGAAGTCGTGTGCCTATACCATGACACATCTATCGCCGGACACCTCGGAATGGAAAAGACCCTTGTCCTTATCAGAAAACATTATACCTAGGATGGTCTTTCCACTCTTGTTAAAGATTACGTTAACCGGTGTGATCACTGCACACACTTCAAAGGCACCAATCAACCCCCTGCAGGAAAGCTTCTTCCTCTTGAAACCTCAAATAAACTATGGGAAGACATCTCAGTTGATTTTACCACAGACCTCCCATTGTCTGATGGTAACGACTCCATTCTCGTCATAGTCGATTGCTTTTCCAAAGAAGTTATGTTCATACCATGTCATAAGACCACTTCTGCCATGGACACCACTCGGTTGTACCTTCATCATGTATGGAAGAATCACAGGCTTCCTCAGAGCATCATCTCCGACTGTGGTCCTCAGTTTGCTTCCATAGTTATGACTGACTTATGTAAACGCCTTGGCATTACGCCTAGGCTCTCCACCACATTCCACCCATAGACCAATGGACAAACAGAGCAGATGAATAGAGACCTCCAACAGTATCTCCACTTGTTCATATCGGATCAGCAGGATAGATAGGTAGATTGGCTCCCCATAGCCCAATTCTTCTACAACTCAACATTCCCCCTTCTCTGTCATGCGCACTTATGTACCACACATGGGAACCAAACCAGCCACTATATTCGCACCGGCTGCCGACAATTTTGCCTCACATATCGATGACATACTCACTAAGAGACAGGACAACCTGGCTAAAGCATGTGATGCCATTAAACTCCAAGCTAACAAACACTGTTCAGCATCACCATCATACTCCTTGGGAGATAAGGTGTGGCTATCTACCACTAATCTCCGTCTTACCCGTGCCTCTCGTAAATTAAGTGAGAAGTGGCTTGGCCTCTATGAAATCACTAAACTTGTCGGTACCAATGTGTTGGAACTCTGTCTTCCCCACTCTATGTGAATCCATCCCATCATGAATATCTCATGAGTTAAACCCTATTGTGAAATACTTCCAGGACAATCCACATTCCGCTCGGGCCCTGTCACCATTACAGAAGATCGTGACATAGAATATGAAGTGGATTATCTGGTAGATTCACGCTTCCGCTGCAATTGGCTGGGATACTTGGTTCATTGGAAAGGGTACACTGAGGAAGATTGCACATGGGAACCTCTCACAAACCTATCAGGATCTAAGGATGCTATTATCAAATTCCATGCTTCTCACCCTGCCGCGCCCCGCTGCATTCGCATGCTCCAACATGACTTCTTGTCATCATTCACTAACTTTGGGGAGCCTGCTGTGGAAATGCCATCACACCTCTTGCCATTCAATCACCTGGAAGTTGATTTATAAAAAGGAGGTAGTGTTACAATCTCTCTATTTTTCCCCTATTTTCCCTTATTTTTCCCTATTTTTTCTGACTCGCTATGGCCACTTTCCTTACTAGTCCCTATCTCTCAACTATGCCTGCCATAGCTCATCTACAAGTCCACAAGGAGCCTACCCTAAAACCAGTCACATAACTTGAGCACAGACCAACGGATCTTACCTGAAGGCTGTACCGGATTATAGCCACATGTCACATAGCCTCCTTAATCTCCTCTCATAGCCTCACACAGCCCGCATAGCAAACACAGCTTGTACAGCATTTAGCACTGCCTTATAGCATAGCCTTGCACCATGGGTCAAGGGTATATCCTTATATAGGTACTGTACAGTTCTAGACACCAAACATGTACATATACAGTAGGATAGTATATAAGGCTTGCTGCCACTCCAGAGAACCTCAGTCTTATTCTCTTGGAGTTCTCCCAACTTCAGTTCCAAGGCTTATACTTGTCTAGCAAACGCTTGCTCCATTGGTAAGGGGTTGGCCATTTCACTCTTAGCTATAGAAATGCCCCCTAGGGCATGTGATTTGGGTTATATGCCATTGAAATACAATCATTTTAAAACTATCATGTTATGGGAAGGCTTTTTGAGCTTTTGAATTGACAAGGGTATTTAGATATTATTAGTACTTGGTATAGCCTCCATTTGCTTTAAGCACTGCCTGAACCCTTCTAGGTATACTCTCAATCAGTTTCTGACACTCCTCAACTGGTATCCTCTCCCACTTCATCTGAACCCTTTTCCACAACTCATGAATCCCATTAGGAGGGTTTTCATACTCTGCAGGCCTCCTTTTAAGCCATTCCCAAAGATGTTCTATAGAGTTCAGGTTAGGAGACTATGCAGGCCAACCTATACTGTCAAATTCCTGCTCCTCTAGCCACTCCTTGACCTTCTTGCAGGTATGCTTGGGATCATTGTTTTGCTAATAGATAATATCAGGAGGATTAAGACCATAATGCTCCAGAGTTTGCTGGGGCTCATCCTTCAAAATCTGAAGGTAAAGGTCCCCATTCACCCTATCATCAATCTTAGAGGCATATCTAACTCCCTTCTAAGTCATATAGCCCTACATCATCAGAGATCCTCCAAACTTAAGGGTTCCATTCACCAGCCTATTACTAAGCCTCTTACCTGACCTTTTCCAAGCCTATCTACATTCATCTGATCCCAGGTGATTGATTTTGGTCTCATCAGACCATATTACTTTCTTTCAGTCCTCTATAGTCCAATCCTTGTGGGCATAAGCAAAATCCAAATGAGCCTTGTGATGTCTAGCAAAGAGAATAGGGTGTTTGGACTTGACCACAGCCTTCATACCAGATTTCTTTAAGTGAAGATGAACCATACTGGCAGATAATGACTCATTGATGATGTTGGATAGAGCTTTGGTCACATGGACAGCATTTTCAGCTCTGCCAGAGGTAATGAGATGCTGGACATGATGAATATTGATAGGATAAAGCTTGAAAGAATGACCTCCAATAGCTTTGGGAAGAGTAGAATGCTTCTTGGAGCAAAGTTTGAATATAGCAGCAGGGCTGATACCTGTTTGCTTGGCAATGGCTTCACCAGAGTGGCCAGCATCAAGCAAAGAAAGGATGGTGTTTTGCAGAGGAGAGAGAGAGACTTAACTATAATAGAAGTTGAGAATCAAGAAGTGTGTGAACTTTTTAAACTCAGACATGCTATTTACATGCATATCCTTTTTGTATTAACAAACAACAACAATAATTAATGATTCAACTAAGATCCTAGTTATCATTTTAAAAGCTTAAAAAGCCTTTCTATGACATGACAGTTTTAAAATGATTGTATTTCAATGGTGTATAACCCAAATCACATGCCCTAGGGGGCATTTCTGTAGCCAAGAGCAAGTACTATTTATAACTCCACCAAAGCTAGGTGAAATTCCCACAGCAACTAGCAGTGCACTTCATACACTATCTATCAAGATTAGTATGGAAAGGATTTTTAAGGTCACTGTATATACTTGATACTAAGGTGAGCTATCCATTTACTATCATTTCTTCTATAGTTTTAACAGTATTGTTTAGCCTTCTCAGGTTAGTTAGTATAGTCCAGTATTATATATGTACTTGGTATGAAGCCTTCTCTCAGTTACCACTTTTCACAAGTTCAGCATAAAAGAGAAAATAACTAAATTCCAGCATGAATTGAAACTTGGGGATTAGAAACAACTTATACAAAAGGCATCTAACCATGGTTAGTCCCTAGGAATGCAGTATCTCCTTCTGTATTTGAACTGGAGATTAAACTATCCAAGCCTACTCAATTTGACAAATGCTTGGATCTGATCTTTATCATCATAACATTGACCATGACAACCATGACCAAGGCATCTTTTACAAGATCTTCTCTTTCATTGGTCTTATGGATCAAGCCATCAAAACCATGGCTTAGAATATAAAATTAGTCAGTAACTTGAAGATCAAATAAACAACAAAGTAGATACACTAGTAGACTTGCTTGATAAGCATCACTCTGAATGTGTGCAATTAATTAGGGCTAGACCTCCAGTCCAAACCCCTATGATATCATGCCTTATGCCCTTATCTTTCTTATCTTTTGCTCTTACTCTAACTTCTGGTCTTTTTATATTTACCCTTATATACCTTCCATATACAATAGATTATAGCATGGTCTATATGCATATCCCACATATATATAAGGTAGACATATTATGACTAAGTATCCTCAGTCTTATTCACTTGTTGGACTTAACTATATGAATACCACTTCTTTTATTCTTGCTGGTTTATTACTATCTGTAAAAGATAATACTTGTTTTTTTTCTGCTGTATTCTTATTGTTTCATAACACCATCATATTAATGGTGTTTTCTCAAGCTACCCTCATCTCTTTATACTTTTGTTCTACTATCTCACAAGATACTTTGATATTTGTTCAATGTACTGATCTAGTGCTGCCCACTTGCTACATATACTACTGGCTGCAATCATATTGTCCATAAGCTAAAGTAGTTTTAGCTCTTCCATTGTGTTGTCATCACTTCCATATGTATTCAGTTTAATCTTTGTCTTTAGAATAACAAAGGGAATTGCATTTAATCCTTTAAATCAAATGACTTTCCTGACTATGAACAATGTCAAAACCTATTGAGTTAGGCAGGAAGGAAAGAATAGTCATTCCATTCCCCAAACTGCATTTAATATTTGCTTGCTATGGCATTATACCACATATACCCAATAAAAGTACTGTTAAGTCACTGATCCTTCTTAATCTTCTCCTTCTCAGTCTGCATGAATGCTAGCATAGTAATCTTTATGGAATTAAAAAGCAGCAAGGCTATAATAGTTTCCTATATGAGTCTCTTTTATTCATAATTTAGCCACATTTATCTTTCCTTTAATTTCATATCAGATTTTGTATTGCTAGTTGTCTTCACTTTTGTTTACTTCTTGTTTAGCATGATGAAATGTGAAAATGGAAGAATGGAAGTTTGGTCATTGTTATGATGGGGATAGAAGTTATTGCAGAGATGATCATTTATCTGGATTTTATAACTTTGATCTTAGTTTAATTAGACTTCAATCTTACCAATTAGTCATATCTATATAGTGTTTCTTCCAATTGTATGGCATGGTTGAAATCATTGTTTCCATGCAAATAATATATACTGTACAATGATTTGTGTAGATTAGCACATTTTCTACTTCTATGCAATATGAATATGATTGGCTTATAGTAATATATTTCTGCACACAATGTGTATACAATGATCTATATGGATCATTATATTTCATTTATAATGTTGTTCTATTTTTATCATATGTATATTATTAACTTCATATATAATACTATTTGTACTCATTGTTTCTGCACACAAAGTATATACAATGTTTTGTGTGGGTTGTTATATTGTATTTATAGTGTCATTCTATTTGCATTATATTAGTATTATTGTATACTTGTATACTATAGATATGTTTCTGTGCATAATGTGTTTACAATGATCTGTGCAGATCACTGTCTTTTATTCTTGTTGTCATTCCATTCATATTGTGTATATTGCATGAATACATTAACTTTAATTTATATATCTCATTTATATATCATAGTTTGTTCAAAATAATATGTTATATAAGTTGTAGTGGATAATCATATATTAGAATGATGTATAACATATGTGTTATGCACTTAATCTAATCACTAATATGCAGAGGACAAATATTAACAATTCACCTAATATAAATTATGTGCATAAAACTATATATGAAAACCTAGCCAGAACCTAACTATAATCTAAATCTATTTACCATAGAATTAGAGTTTATCTTATTGTTAAGTTATTTCTGCCAATCAGCATCTCTTATAGAGCAATCTGTAGAAGAAATACACTTGGTTAGGTGTGTGTTCAGTGAAGAGGCTTTACACTAAGCATTTAACATGATCATAGGCATAAACTACTAAAAATACTTGATAGTTAATGCAGGATTCAAACCTATAGCATGTGACAATAAGCTGGTAGGTGCCAAGATAGACTTAGGGTTGTGGCGTAACCACTAAGCCATCACTTAAAACCCACATCATACATGATCTACATTAGAATTTTCTTTTCTTTTTTTATTATATAATTATACCTTATAACACTCTCTAAACAAAATAGAATACAAAGCTCTTGAGTTGATGGAACAGTATGTTCAGCAAAGATTATAGATGTTGGAAATAGTAAGGGGACTCTATATATCTTTCTTGAATTTGGCTGTCCAGGTGTATAATTAAGACATTTGGAAGAGGGTGATAAATAGAAAGGTCAAGTGGCTTTATTAATCTAGTATGTCAGTTTAGTAGTATAAAATCTATATCTTAGTTAAATCTGAACATAAAAATCTGGACAAATTACTATAAAATTGGAAAGAATAGGGTTCAATAGCCTCTGTAATGGTGCACTGATTGCAGCAGTCTTTTTCTTTTCCCAAAGCTAGGCAACTAGACTTTGAAACACTATGCATAATAGGTATATGTTGTGAAACAATTTGAACTTGGTTAATGAATCAAAGATATGAAGACAAGCGCCCCTAAGACAGTAGGCTAGACTGGTAAGAATAATGAGAAGAGCAGTAAACACACAAGCTGATCACTTCAGTGGAGATAACAAAGTGGATAAGACTAAGAGAACTCAGTTGCAATATGTCTGCCTTTATATACATATGAAATATGCACACAGACCATGTTGTAACCTATATAAGAGCAGATATAAGAAGAGCAAAAGATAAGAATAAAGTAGAAGATAAGAAGATAAGAACATGAGGTATGATATCATTGGGTTTGAATCAAAGGTCTAGTGTTGATTATGTGATTTGAAAGCAAAAAGTTTGTAAAGTCCAAATAATACAAGTGTTAGTAGGGTCAACCCCTATCTGGGAGAAGCAATTATAATAGTATAAAGTTACTGCAGTTATCATAGATTGCAAAAGGAATAGTAAGATCACACAATCTTTAAAGTATTATGTAGTAGAAAAAGGTAGTTTCAGCCTCAATGTGTTCCAGGTTCTGGACTCATTAGAACCCAGCTTACATACTTAATCCTTCAAAGATATAGAAACATCTACATAACTATGAAAGTACACAGATGCTGCAACCAGCACCCAGAACCTGATGAGATTATAAGTGGAAGTAAAAATTTCAATTTTCCATTCAGCTGAATCAAATAGAATAGAGGATCTGAAGAAAAGACTATATACTATAACTAATAACTAGAGGTACCTATGTGATGGAAAAGTTATGAGAAGATATGGGATCATCACAATAAAGTACTATTGTGGAAGGAATACACATATTTAATAAGGATAGAAGCAGAAAAATGCTTAAAGAACTTGCAATTTGAATACAATCAGGCATTATACTAGGCATAATAGAAGAACATAGAACACTTCAAGAAGTTTGCATAGTTGAAAGAGGGATTCAACATGAAAGTGCCAAGTAGCAAAATTCTTGGAAATCTCAGAAGGCTTGAAAAGGTAGACTAATGAGTTTAAGTGTTTTCATTACCCCTTAATAGTCACATAGTTTACATAACTGACCCTCCCCAGTTGCTACTATACATTATAAGTCTAGGAGTTTGATAGTGTATTTCAAGTCATTGCTTAATGTGGACATATATTTTGTATTGAATGCATAATCAGATTATGGCTATCTCATTCTGAGATTATGAGAATTCATTGTGAGAGGGTTATATACATTGCAAGTAAGAGAATCTACATACATCACAAACATAAAGGGAAAGTTGGAAGCTTAAAGTGGTAATAAAAGGCCTGACTTACTTGGATTCTTCCAGTTCTATGTCATCTGGCACTACCAGATGGAGCTTTGTGCAGTTGGGGCTCTCCTATTTATATTCTTCAGGCATTTCCACATCTTGGACTACTCACCTCCAAACTTTGCTCCTGACTTTGCCAATAAGTGGTAGATGAATATGAACACCAGGAGTGGTACTCCAACTACATATTCTATGCTGGGTCTACCATGAAGGAGATGTCATATGACAGTGAGCTCCCTACTGTCATGTACTAACCTAGGTGGTGTTATATTGATGAGAGCCTATGATATGTGTGCAGATCATCACAAGCACATCATGATTATGTATAAGAAGAATAATATTGACATCACAAAGAAGACCCATATAGGCCACTACTATACAGCTCTAACTGCATGTGTGCATAGTGCTAATACAAGTGGCACTAAGGCTCTTGATGAATGGAATGAGAGTGGTTTATTCAACTCTGTCTGCAGCTGTGCATTCCCTCTGGATGCATTGTTGGGAGCTATAATGTATAATGTGAAATCAGATGGAGACTTAAGCGAGTATAACCTAGTAAATAGGTTGTGCGAGCAATACAGAGACGAGGAGTCAATGTTGAATGTTGTTGGCAAAGATGTGGATGATGATGTATAGGTTGTCAATGGGAATGTAGACAGTGAACAAGTATAGCATCTGTTAATGAGGATGAGATCAGCAAATTCAGAGTAAGAATGGAGTGGTATTGAAATATACTAGGCCCCCAAGGGAGAGTAATACAGATGAATAAGACTGGGGAACAGATGACAAGTAGGTATGGTTTATATAGGAAACTAAGATGATTTAGAGTAGGTCATCTGAGTCCTAAATAATTGAGGGTCGGTGTGAGAGATAGAAAATGAAAGAAGAAAAGAAGCAAGATAAGATAAACATGTAGAAGGCAAGGTGTCCATGTGGTATGATCTTATAGATAAGATGAGAGTCTGGACTGGGTCTGGACTCAAGGTCATGTGGTTCCCATGTGCAGAGATCACATGACATGGAAGAGCAGAAAGTCACATGATTGAAAAGGGGTAAAGTCATGTAACTGAAAAAGAGAAAATATGTTAAGTACAATGAGTGAAAGGAAATGAAAATACAGCATATAGGTCCTGAACTATAACATAATGATTACTATTCTAAGGAGTATGTGCTCCCATATGGCTGTCTTGGTAAGTTCCTAGCCATCATGATATAATGTCTAAATAACTGCTGATATACTCATAATTCTAATTGCCTCTCAAGATCTGGTTGGTCAGATCTTTCTATTTGCCAAGTTGGCCCAGGTGGAACTACAGAACTATGTTTGTAGGTTACCACTAACAATTGACATTGCTCTAAAGCAGCTTCTCTCTGTTCTCATCTGGTTCTGCACCATTTTGCTTCAGGATAGTGCTGTTCTCTACTTTCAATACCCTCAGCTTTCTATCTTTAAGTTTCACCCATTTAACACCCTACAGTTTCATGCCTTTGCCAGTTAGTTAGTCCAGCAGGTAGTAAGTGCAGAGAAGGCCTCTTGTCTTTTTTTTTCCAGAACCTACCGCAGTATCTTATTGCAAGCCTACAAGGGATTATCACCAACTTGTCATTTGAGCAGCAGGCATAGTGAGCTAAGGATGAGGCTCTTCATCTCAACATATGACAGCATGTTGCAACATAGAACATGCTGCTTGCTGAGCTTGTCCAATGGCCAAGGGGTTAAAGAGTCACAAGCAGAAGAGGATCACAAGGTATGTGCAATAATACCAACATTTGACTCACAAGATGAAGGTACTACTGCCATGACCATGGTTTATTGCTGACTTGCTGGCTTGCAGCTGTAGTATCTTTGCCACTACCAATGTCAGTGTCTAGTTCTTTAGCACATACTACTATGGCTGGCACAAGTTCACTCAGGCTTATTCAGGCTAATAGGCTTTGAGATAATTATGATGTTCAAACTCCAGCTAGAGATCAGCCTAGCAATCACAGTGAAGCTCCAAGTCCCATCTCTAAAATGTCAGAGAATCCCTCCACTTAGGCTGAGTCTATTACTATGACTTTCATAGCAGATTTGTACTCAGAGATCTGGATAGCCCTCACCAAATGTTATGATAGGGCAAATCTTGATTCTCTATGGATAAACCAGTACTAAATGAAGTACCAGAGGAATAGGCCAATATCATTACAAATAATGACCACCTTTTCTCATTGGGTAAAATGGGATTAAAATAAAGAGGGTAACATGAACATTAAGGAAACTGTCCAAATTGAAGATCTAGTTGATTCAGCTATGGATAAGGTGAATTATTCCTTTCAGCACTGCTCCTCTTTTTAATGTCTTGGACTATGAAGCTAAACCATCTAAGAGACAAGAACCATTTTTCTTGCAACAAAACCCTTTACCACTTTCAAAGTGAGACACAAAAGGAAAGAAAAACAAAGTTGTTTTATCTTTGGAAGGTTTAGTTTTGAGCAACACTCATTTTAATATTTTGGATTCTATTCTTCCTTTACCATCTATGCTTACTGAAGAGTTTTACACTTCTGCTCTTACAATTCATACTTTACAACAAGATAAAAATCAACATGAAAGGGATTACTTATCTGAAAGGAGAACATATGAAGGATATATTCCTATATGTGATAATAGTGATACATATACAGTAATGGACCCAGATATGAATATTTTCTATAATGAGGAATCCAACCAATACCTTTGCTATTATATCAAAGCTAATATGCTTCAAAGTGATAAGGAGTCTGCTTTCAGCTAATCTTATTGAATGATTGATACCAGATGTACAGATCATCTATCTCCCTTGATTAAAGATTTCATATATATAGGCACAAAAGTATATACTATATCTATTGCTAATGGATCTAAGGTCTTCATGCACAGGCCTGGAACCATACTTATCTAACAGATCAATGGAGGATTTACTCCTCCTATAGTTTATCTAGAAGAAGTATGGTATGCTTCTGATTCTCCTCATCAATTACTTTCAGTACCTTTTTTTACCAACCACAGCTATTGCTGTGAGATCAATCAATTTGGATCATGTATTTGAGATAAAAGAGGATCTAGGATGATATGGGCCACTACCTTATTTTCTGCTAACAATTTGCACTAGCTTTAGGCTGATGTGATTACTCCAGATGGCAGATTTACTGTATAGCCTCTCTTATGGATAAGTCTTATCTTATCTGGCATCAACATTTTGGCCATACCTCTAAAGGTGCTTTGTACCATCTGCATACCAATCTATCTGGTGGTCCTACTACTGTATTACTCCCCCTACAACTGATTTACTTTTTAAAGGTTATGTATTCCTTAGGAAAGATACCAAATCACTCCTTTCCTACTTTTGACAAGCAGACCTTCCATCCTCTTACTCTGATATATATAGACATTATGGGTCCTTTTCCAGTTGAATCTCACTCTAATACTAGGTTTGTTCTTACTTTTATTGATAATTATTCTGTGTACATTTTACTTTCCTGCTTGTGGGCCAAGTTAGATTGTTTGTCTAATTTCTGTAATATGGTTTCTTGGGCTAAAACCTTCACTGATCACATGTTCACCTCTATACATTTGGATTGTGAGAGGGAATTCATGGGTCATGAGTTTCAGGCATTCCTTACTTCCAAAGGCTTTACTTATCAGATTTTGGTCCTCTACACTCCTAAATTACAAAGAAACCTTTTCTTCTGTTGCAAGATTTAAAACAGTGAGACTAATTTTTGCACTAGCAGCACTTCATGATTGGGAAATCAAACCACTAGATGTCAAAACTTTCTTTCTTTTTGACAAGTTAGATAAAGAAATCTACATGATACAACTAGAAGGCTTCATAATTAAAGGTTAGAAACAAAAGGTCTATCACGTTCAAAAAGCCATTTATGATCTCAAGCAAGCAGCCCTTCAATAGAATAAGCTGCTTTATTAAAGCCTTGTTTCCTTTGGATTCAAAAGATGCACTTCCAACTTAGAGGTTTATGTTAAATTCATTGGAAAGGATATTATTCTTATTTTTGTCTATGTTTGTGATACTCTTTTTTTGGGTAGCAACAGGGTGCAGGTTCTTTCTCACAAAAGAAGTTCATGCAAAAATGAAAATCAAGAGATCTTGGTGAAGCCAAAGAATACCTTGGTATGAAAATCACTAGGGATTGATCTAAATGATCTTTAATTCTTGATCAAAACAAATATGCTTCCAAAGTAGTAAAGCGATTTGGTTAAGAGAATTGTAAGAAAACAAATGTTCCTCTACCTACTAGTTATATCCAAAGATCAAACAAAGATAAAGAGAATCCATTTCTACATAGTTATTATCAATCAGTTATTGGATCCTTGCTTTACATTATGCTCAGAACCAGACCAGACATTGCATATGCCATTATCAAAATGTTACAATACTCTTCCAATCCATCAGAAGAACATTACTAGAAAGCAATTCAGATCATTCATTATCTATTGTACTCTGAGACCTTATGTATCAAGTATACAGCAACAGGTAATAATTCTGATCTCATTGCTTATTCTGATATATTGTAGATGAAGTACACCATGAATGTAGTCTACATGTGCCTACTGTCAGACACTCTAGACTAATATAGCAACTCATCATATTTGTCTATAAGGAGGGTAAAGGTGGCTATTGCCTGCTAATATGCACTACAGCTATGCATGTTTGAAATGGCTTTAATAATCTAAAAAGGTTGATCAGTAAGTACTATAAGTCTCCTTCTATCTCTTTATAACCATTCATCATACATAGCCCTAATTGTGTTCACAAGTAACTAGTTTGACTTTGTATTGATCTTTGGCAGCTCCTCCACCATCTAAATTTGCATCTGAGTCACTAAACTCACCAGATTCCCCAACAATCCAAGCAATAAAACAATTGCCCTCAACAAGTACCCCCTCAGATACATCTGAGATGGAGGAAAGCAAGACAGTTGAGCCAATGGTGACCAAACTCTAGCATCAGTGTGAAAAATATACCATCATTGAATTACAAAAAGGAGAAAACTGGAAGAAAGCCAACAGTATCATATATTTCAAAAACCTCTATATTCCCAAAAACAACAAATTAAAGAACAAATCATCAGAGAAAAACATGATCACCCAGTAGCCAAACACCTAGAAATCAAATGAACAATAAATCTTATCTTAGCAAAATACTATTGGCCAACTATGAGAAAAGATATCAAAATATATATCAAAGATTGTGATAAATGTCAAAAGGCTAAAACTATCTATCAAGCTGGAAAGATGCCACTGCAACCAAATGAAATCCCTAATGCCCCATGGGAAATCATCTCTGTCAACATCATTGGGCCACTACCTAAATCACAAGGCAAAAACACTATACTCATAGTAGTAGATCAGTTCTCAAAAATGACCTGTCTCTTCCCAGTCAATACTGAAATTATTGCTAAAGGGGTAGCAACCATATCTTATGACCACATATTCAAACTCCGTGGCACTCCCTTAAGAGTGATCTCAGATTAAGACCCTCAATTTTTCTCCTTCTTTATAGAAGCATTATACACTTTCTTAAAAATTGAAGGCAACCCCTCATTGGCATATCATCCACAAACCAACAGACAAACAGAATGGTACAACTCTGAAATTGAACAATACCTAAGGCTATATACCAATCACCTGCAAAATGATTGGGTAGAATGGCTTGTGCTAGCAGAATTCATTCAGAATCAAAACTTGACCTCTATGAGCAGATTTTTCCCATTCATGCTCAATTATGGACAACAGCCAAATATCCATGGAGAATACCAAAAACAAGTTCAAAATGAATCCACCAAAGAATTTATGGAAATGATGTAGGAAACTCTTAAGCTTGCAAAAGAATCACTAGAATATACTACCACCAATATAAGGGGGTTCTATGATTAAAAAACCTACCCTATGTTACACTTGACCCTGATAGAGGTGAGCAAAAACCTGACAGATGAAGATGACAGCCTTTCAAGAGAACAGATCTAATGTTATAGTTCAGGACCTTCACGCTGCGTTTCCATTTTCTTTCACTCATTGTACTTAATATATTTTCACTTTCGCAGTCACATGACCAAGTCACCTGACTTACCCCTCTTCGGATCACATGACATTCCGCTCTTCTTCGTCATGTGACCTCTGCACGTGACCCCTAGTCTAGACCTAGTCCAGACCATCGTCTTATCTATAATGTCATACCTCACGGACACCTTGCTCTTTCTTCATGTCTCTTATCTTTTCTCTTCTCGCACCGGCCCTCAACCTTTTCAGACTCAGACAACCTACCCTAAAGCACCTTAGTTACATATATAAAACCTCTCCCTACGTTGTCTCTTCCCAGTCCTATTCATCTGTTCTACCCTCCCTTGGGGGCCTAGGATATTTGTTACTACTCCAATTCCTACCATTGCACCTTGCCGCCTCATACTCGTCATTGTATGCTCCACTTGTTAACTATTATCATACCACTCTCCAACTTGTATCTCGTTGTCTGCGTTGAAGCCGACCTTGACAACTATCGAATTGCAGTCACCACGTTCCTACTACAATGTATCTTCCCCGCCACCTTCCTTTGAGCCACTCGACTTCCTGTTCTCTTAGGTTGTCTCATTCTAGGTTTCCATCTGGTTTCATCTAGAGGGATTTCTTAGACAGAGATGTTGGAGATTTTCCAACCAAAGTGATGGGTCACTATTACAAAGGTAAGACTTGGTAATTGATGGCAGTAGTCATCAAGACAAAGTTACAAGGGAGCACTCACTTGGAGTAGAGCAATGATTGTAGAAGTCCATGGAAGAGGGGGAAAACAATATATTGAGCTAGGAACTCAGATAGGAGTTTAGGTAAGACTAGTGTGGGGAAATACATCAGGGTATTTGTATGTTTATATACAAAGGCCAAGATAAAGATGACTAATCAGATGGAAACAAATGGAAACAGAAAGAATGATTAGTTAGCAGAGATAGAAACAAAAGAAAAAAGAATAATATAATGGCATCGGAAAAGAGTAAGCAAAGATAAGTAAGACAAGGTGAAAGGGGTACTTGATGAGGCCTTAATAGCCAAGTATGAGTCCACTGATAAGTGTCAGCATAGGATGAGTATATATATTAGTGTGGTCAGTCCACATTTGAAGATGAAAGAATACAAGAAAAGAAAGAAATGTAACACCCTATCTCCAAGTACAATCCAGGTGATCTTGTACTTCTCAAAGGAACAAACATCAGATCAGATCATCCCTCTAAAAAATTAGATGATAAATAATATAGACCCTTTAAAGTTATTAAAAAGATCAGTGCTAGCACCTATAAACTAAAGCTCAATCCTAAGTGGCAAACTGAAACCGGATGAAGACCTAGAGCGAGGAAAGCCTAATACAATAGGCCTGATGAGCGATTGAATAGAGACGACACGTTGACGAAGAGTATCGATGATGATGATGAGTTCAACGTGGAACAGAGCAAGTGGTATTTCAACGTGATATGTGAAGAGCATCCACTAACGAGGATGAGTCAGCAAGTGCAATGGTAAGAGTGGTAAACGAAATGTCCAGGCCCCCAAGGGAGAGTAGACAAGTGAATAGGACTAAGGAAAGGACGACAAGAGGGAGCGGTATATATATGATACTAGAGTGGTTTAGGGTAGGTCATCTGAGTCCTAAATAGTTGAGGGCCGGTGAGGGAAAGACAAAGATAAGGAAACATGAGGAAGCAGCAAGGTAACCGTGAGGCGTGACATTATAGATAGACGAGGGTCTAGACTTGGTCTGGACCTGAGTCACATGTTGTCCCACGGTCACGTGTGAAGTCACATGACGAGAAAGATCGGAAAGTCATGTGATCCTAATAGGGGTTAAGTCATGTGACTAGGTCACGTGACTGTGAAAGTAAAAAGTTGCTAAGTACGATAAGATGAATAAAATATGAAAAACGTAGCGTGAGGTCCAGAACTATAACACTACCCCCCATTCACCAGCTTCGAGATCCAGTCTCGAGTTGGTGAATTCTGAATAGGAGAGACCGAATGGTGAGAAGAGAGATATGAATTGGTCTTCGGAGATCCTGCGGATAGGACGTGGGGCCGCGGAATGAGCTGTGTGAAAGTCATTGATAGCATCTTGGGCGTGTTTCAAGTTAATGGCAGGTTCCCAGGTGCGATCCACCTTGTCCCATCCTTTCCAATGGATGAGGTACTGTAATTTTCTGCGGTAAAGGCATGATTGGACAATGTGGTCCACTTCGTATTCTTCGTGACGATCTTCTGTCACAGTAACGGCGTCTGGTTTGTATACGTTTTGCCCGGCTAGCGGGGCTTTATAGGGTTTAACGCGGGAAATGTTGACGGTGGGATGAATGGAGATGGAGGAAGGGAGGACGAGGGTGACAGCATTAGGGAGGACGGCGGAGATACGATAGGGGCCAATGAATTTTTGTGTCAATTTACGAGCAGGATAAGGGAGAGATAGGTGATCTGTCGAGAGCCAGATGAGATCACCTATAGAATACATGGGCGCTGAGGAGCGTTTGGATTCTTGTGCATGCGACATCCGATCGTGTGTTTTCTTTAGTGTTTCGTGAATCTCGTCATGGGAGCGTCCGAGAGTTTTAGCAAATGACCCCCCAGGGGTTTTAGTGGACGTCGTGGGTTCTGATCCCATGCGAGGTGTGTAATTCCATGTGATCGTGAATGGTGAAGTTCCGGTTGCCATTGAGATAGCATTGTTGTGTGTGAATTGGGCCATCTTTAGCATAGATGCCCAAGAATCCTGGTTTTTTGCCATGTAGGCCTGTAAGTAAGTGAGGATCTTCTGATTGATCTGTTCCATTTTGTTATAGTTCAGGACCTTACGCTGCGTATTTTTACTTTTCTTCATCTTATCGGACTTAGTCGATTTTCACTTTCGCAGTCACGTGACCAAGTCACCTGACTTAACTCCCTTTAGGATCACGTGACTCGAGTCTAGGCCCAGTCCAGACTCTCGCCCTATCTATGATGTCACGCCTCACGGTTACCTTGCGTGGCCGTCAGGTTGCCGGATCTC
>JBBPQR010000109.1:0-18732 GCA_038092615.1 Boletus sphaerocystis | reverse complement strand
GATGCACAAGGTGCTACAACTGCGAAGAGGTCGGTCACCTCTCTCGCAATTGGAAGAAACCCCGCCGTCCTCGTAGCCGACAAGTCTTCGATCCTACCACCGGTCAAACCTGCTACATTCCACCCCGCTCCAACATTCGCGAGATCAAGCTCGCCTCCACCACCAGTATCGTACCCGTCCTGCCCTCATCCTCTTCCAGGCCTTTGCCAGCACCCTCATCTGCCCCACCGTGGCAGACAGAGGAAGCAAAGGCTTTCTATTACGATATGTTTACAGCATAAGCCCGGCAGCTTGCTGCCAACGGACTGAAGGGAAAAGGCAGAGCCGAATGAACCTGGGAGGTGCTCATTCGGCTAAGGACATCTCTTCTTCTTTTTCATACACTTCTTCTTCTCCTTCTTACAATCAATTCTCAATCTTAGGGGAGATAGACAGTGGGTTAGATGTTGATAACTCATTGAACTTTGTAGTATTGTCTAGTTCTTTCTTGCTTTCTGAAGGAGCATCTCACTTGAGTGCGGCACCAGAAGTAAAACATAGCGTGCTTAATTCTCCACAAAAAATAAAAAATACTTCTATCAAATCTTTTTCTTCTTTAAAATCCTCCTCTACTAACCTTAACCTCAGGATCATAACCAATGGTGACGAATTCGAAATCGCCACCAATATTTATTACAAAAACAACAATAAATGGCAAAAAACAATGGAAAAAGCCCTACTCGACTTTGGTGCTTGCTAGACTTTTGTGGACAAAAAATGGGTACAATCTCTCGGTATCCCAACTAAAAAATTATCTCTTCCTCATTCTATCTCTAATGCCAATGGCTCAACATCATCGCATGGCAATATTACTGATTATGTCTCACTAGTCTTATCTTATCAAGGACACTCCAAAGGAGTTGACACCTTGGTGACAAATTTAGGCACTCATCGTTTTTATCTAGGATATGATTGGTTTAAACGCCACAACCCCCTCATCGACTGGGTTGAAAAAACCATCAACTTCTGCCGCTGCATTCGCAACTGTGTCACAATCATTGCAGCCAACCTTGTTTACGGCATCTGGAATGCCTCTATCTGATCCATTGAGGAGGGCCTCGCTGAAAAGGTACCTCCCCAATATCATGAATTCCTTGATGTTTTCAGCAAAAACAAATCACAATGGATGCTGGTCTGCAAACCATGGGACCACGCCATCGATCTTAAACCCGACTTTGTATCCAAAAAGGGTCGGGTAATTCCTCTTTCCGATGCTGAACTCGAAGAAGTCCATAATTTTATAGCTACCAAGCAAAAGAAGGGTTATATCCACCCTTCCAAGTCTCCTCAAATAGCACTGGTTTTCTTTATCCCCAAAAAGACAGGCGAAAAGCGTCTTGTCATGGACTACCGTTATTTAAACAAGGGTACAGTTAAAAACTCCTACCCTCTTCCTCTCATTTCCGCACTCATTGATCGCCTTAAAGGTGCAGACAAATTCACCTGCCTTGATCTTAGGTGGGGATACAACAATGTTCGCATCAAGGAAGGCAACGAGTGGAAGGCAGCATTTGTAACGCTGCTTGGGGCCTACGAGCCCGTTGTAATGTATTTTGGCATGACTAACAGTTCGCCTACCTTCCAGCAGATGATGAACGACATATTCAATGACATGTACGCTGTTGTCATTGTCTACCTGGACGACATGTGTATTTATACAAAAAACAAATCCAACGATGAACACTCAGAGATTGTCAAGGAAGTTCTCCGCAGGCTTCGCAAAAACGACCTTTACACAAAACCCGAAAAATGTGTATTTAATGCTGACAAAGTTAACTTTCTAGACATGACTGTTTCAGCTGATGGTGTCGGCATGCAACCAAAAAAGGTCAATGCCATCCTTGATTGGCTAGCGCCCACCAAATTAAAACAACTCCAGTCCTTCCTTGGACTATGTAATTATTATCGTCATTTTATTAATGGTTTTGGACAGATTGCCTGTCCCCTCAACAACCTTACTAAGAAAAATGTACCATATACCTGGGGGGAGGCACAGCAAATGGCATTTGACATGCTCAAAAAACAATTCACCACCGCGCCACTGCTGGCATTCCCTGATTCCTCCAAGGACATATGTGTTGAAACGGATGCTAGCGACATTGCCTCTGGCACAGTGTTATCAGTCCTAGGGGAGGATAAATTATGGCGCCCCTGTGCTTTTCTTTCTCATTCCTTTTCTTCGGCTGAGTGCAACTATCCTGTCTATGACAAGGAGTTGCTTGCCATTATACGCACTCTCGAGGAGTGGCGTCATTACCTCATTGGAAAGGCTAATTTTGAGATTTGGACAGATCACAAGAATCTCAAATACTGGAAAAAGCCCCAAACACTTTCTGGTCGCCAAGCGTGATGGCACAAACTCCTCTAAGAGTTCAATTATACTCTCATTTATAAACCCGGCAACACGAATGGACGTGCCGATGCTCTCTCTCATCGCCCAGATCATGGTGATGCTGTTGATAAATTGAATGAGAATATCACTGTTTTCTCTGCCAATGTCCTCTGTTCCTTCTCTCTATTTACTCCAGTTCAGCTTACCTCCTCTGACGCCCGTTTGCCCTCGAAGGGCTTCTCTTCCGCCACCGGTTTTGATCTTTACTCCACCATTGATCTTGACATCCCCACCCACGATCAGAAACTCATCCCCACTCATGTCAAAATCCAGCTCCTCATCAGCACCTATGGGAGAATTGCACCTCACTCAGGCCTCGCCTTCAAGCATAAAATCGACATCATGGCCGGAGTCATTGACACTGATTATAGGGGAGAAATTGGTGTAATTCTCTTTAACCACTCTGATATTCCTTTCCACATCTCCAAAGCTGACCGTATTGCTCAACTAATTATTGAAAAAATAGAAAACCCCACACTATCAGAAACAAAGACTCTTGACGAGTCTGAACGTAACACTAAAGGGTTTGGCTCCACCGAAGTTCAAGCCATCTCTTCTACGTCTCTGGCCCCGAACTTTGAAACTAAACTATGCATGGAATCTTCTAGGTTAAACATTGACACAGTTAACAAATATGAATACTACGCAATGGATAGACTTTTCAGAAATTCGAACGGCATCGTTTTTGTGCCCCCTTCCCTGTGAAACATACTTATATCTATTTTCCATGATTCCCCAGTCGCTGGTCACCCTGGCCACGACCGTACCATTTCTTCCATTCAAAAGTTTTACTGGTGGCCCAGTGCTGCCAAAGACATTTCCACATACATTGAACACTACCAGGTGTGCTCCCTCACGAAGGATTCGTCAAAGCCACCAGCAGGAAAACTTTTACCCCTTCCTGTTGCTTCCCATCCATGGGAAGACATTTCTATTGACTTTGTCACCAGACTTCCCCTTTCTCTTGGTTTCGATTCTATAGGGGTTGTTGTGGATCATTTTTCTAAAGAGATTGTTCTTTTCCCTTGTATGAAAACCACCTCTTCTTCAGACTTAGCTTCTTTATTTAGAGACCACATATGGTGTCTCCATGGACTTCCTAACACTATCTTATCTGACAGGGGACCACAATTCGTCTCGGAGTTTACCAGAGAGTTGTGCAAAGTCTTGGGTATACAGCAGAAGCTGTCAATGGCATACCATCCACAGACGGACAGACAAACAGAACGGATCAATCGGGAGATCCTCGCATACTTACGGGCCTACATGGCAAAAAACCAGGATTCTTGGGCATCTATGCTAAAGATGGCTCAATTCGCTCACAATAATGCTATCACAACGGCAACTGGTACTTCGCCATTCTCAGTCACACGCAACTACACGCCTCGCATGGGATCAGAACCCACAACGTCCACTAAAACCCCTGAGGGGTCATTCGCTAAAAACATTGGACGTTCTTATGACAAGATTAGAGAAACACTTCAGAAAACACACGATTGGATGTCACACGCACAAGAATCCAAACGCTCCACTGCCCCCATGTATGCTATTGGTGATCTCGTCTGGCTCTTCACAGATCACCTTTCCCTTCCTTATCCCGCCTGTAAATTAACCCAAAAATTCACTGGTCCATACCATATCTCTGCTGTCCTCTCTAATGCCATCACCCTCGTCCTCCCTTCCTCCATATCTATCCACCCCACAGTCAACATTTCCCGCGTTAAACCCTATAAAGCCCTGCTAGCCAGGCAAAATGTATATAAACCTGATGCCGTTACTATGACAGAAGGCCGTCACGAAGAATACAAAGTGGACTATATTGTCCAATCACATCTTTACCATGGAAAATTACAATACCTCATCCATTGGAAGGGATGGAACGAGGTGAATCGCACCTGAGAACCCACCGTAAACCTCAAACATGCTCAGGACGCTATAAACGACTTTCATACAACTCGAGACTGGATCTCGAAGCTGGTGAATGGGGGGTAGTGTTATAGTTCAGGACCTTCATGCTACGTTCTTCATTTTCGTTAACTCATTGTACTTAACAATATTTTCACTTTCACAGTCATGTGACCAAGTCACCTGACATACCCCTCTTTGAATCACGTGACATTCTGCTCTTCATAGTCACATGACCTCTACACATGACCATGGGAACCACATGACTTCTGATCCAGACTCAGTTCAGACCATTGTCTTATCTATGATGTCACACCTCACAGACACCTTGTGTTCTCCTCATGTTCCTGATCTTTCTTCTTTGCTTCTTTCTCTCACACCGGCCCTCAATACTTTCAGACTCAGACAACCTACCCTAAAGCACCTTACTTACATATATAAACCTTACCTCTATGTTGTCTCTCCCTAGTCCTATTCATTTGTCTAACTCTCCCTTGGGGGCCTTGGACTCTTTGACTACCACTCCTACCCTTGCACTTTGCCATTTCATCCTCATCATTGGATGCTCTTTACCTATGAGATTGAAATACCACTTGTATTATTCCACGTCTACCTCCGCTTCAACATCGATACTATCAGCCAACGTGTCGTCTCCATCCAGTCACTCGTCAGGCCTATTGTATTAGGTCCTCCTCATTCTGTTAGGTCTCCATCCGGTTTCACCCATTCCACGTATCTAGGGGTGATCAAATTGCTCAACTAATCATCGAAAAAATAGAAAACCTGCACTCATAAAAACAACAATTCTTGACAAATCCCAATGCAATGAAAAAGGTTTTGGTTCCACCGGAATCCAAGCAATATCTTCCATATCTCTTTCTCCAAATTTTGAAACTAAACTACATCTTGAATCCTCCCAACTTAATCTAGACGCAATTAACAAATATGAATACTATGCGTTGGACAAACTCTTCTGCTCTTCTAACGGCATTGTTTCCATATCCCCTTCCCTTCGCAACGAACTTATTTCACTCTTTCATGATTCACCCGTTGCAGGCCATCCAGGCTGCAACCGCACAATATCTTCTATCAAACACTTTTATTAATGGCCTGGTGCCACACAAGATATTTCTTCTTGCATCGAACATTACCAGGCATGCTCCCTTATGAAGGGATCATCAAAGCCACCAGCAGGAAAACTTCTACCTTTACCCATTGCTTCCCACCCATGGGAAGATATATCTATTGACTTTGTCACAGGGCTACCCCCTTCTTCTGGTTATGATTCCATAGGGGTGGTTGTGGACAGATTTTCTAAAGAAATCATTCTTTTCCCATGCTTAAAAACAATATCTTCTTCTGATTTAGCTAAATTATTTAGAGACCACATCTGGTGTCTCCACGGACTTCCCACCATGATCCTCTTAGATAGGGAACCACAATTTGTTTCAGAATTCACAACCGAGTTGTGTAAAGTCTTGGGCATCTCCCAAAAGCTCTCAATAGCTTATCATCTGCGGATGGACGGACAAATGGAACATGTTAACTGCGAAATTCTCGGCTATTTACATGCCTATGTAGCAAAACAACAAGAGTCTTGGGCCGAATGGCTCAAAATGGCGCAGTTCGCACATAACTCGTCACTCACCATTGCTACCAGCACCACCCCTTTTTCTATTACGCAAAATTACACACCACACATGGGATCAGAACCCACAACCTCCACTATGACTCCTGGGGGGTTGCTAGCAAAAAACATTGGTTGTTCTCACGATGAAATTAAACAAGTTCTGCAAAAAACCCACGATCGCATGACGCAATCCGCTGAATCTAAACGGTCCTCCACCCCTTCCTATTCCATTGGTGATCTGGTCTGGTTATCCACCGATCATCTCAAACTCCCTTATTCCACACATAAATTAACACAGAAATTCATCAGCCCATATCATATTTTCTCTATCCTCCCTAATGCCGTCAAACTTATTCTTCCATCCACTATCTCCATTCGCCCCACCATAAATATTTCCAGAGTCAAACCATACAAAGCACTGCAGGCCGGTCAGCCCATATTTAAACCAGATCCTATCCACGTGACAGAAGATCGTTATGAGGAATACGAAGTCGACTATGTCATCCAATCAGGTCTTTATCGCAGCAAGTTACAATATTTGGTTCACTGGAAAGGATGGAACAAAGAAGACTGCACCTGGGAACCTGCCGTTAGTCTCTCCCATGCCCAAGAGGCAATAAACGACTTTCACAAACTCCACCCTGCGGCACCATGTCCCATCTGTGGGATCTCTGAAACAATGTTCATGTCTCTCTTTTCCCCTTTCGGTCCCTTCTACACAGAATTCTCCAACTCAAGGCTAGACCTAGAAGCTGGAGAATGGGGGGTAGTGTTGTAGTTCAGGACCCATAACGTCTCATTTTCACTTCTTCATCTTCTATGATTTGGACTTATCATTTTTCCCTTTTTGGATCATCTGACCTCAATCACATGACCTCTCTACTATACAAGCACATGACTTCACCTTACTCCATATCACGTGACCAATCATGTGACCTGAGGATCACGTGACATCGGCCCAGACTCCTGGTCCAAACCATTGCCTTATCTATGATGTCACACCTCATGAACACCTTGCTGTTTCCACATGTTTCCTTATCCTGCTTCTATTTGCCTATTCTAAACCTTTTAGAACTCAGACAACCTGCCCTAATCACGCCACCTCTCACTATATAAACCTGTCCCTCTATCATCTAGTTCGCTTTCCTTAGTCCTATTCACTTGTATCTCCTTCCCTCCAGTAGGGGACCTTGTACACTTGGCTACCACTTCATTCATCCTTCAATCCCATTCCTCTTTGTCAGAGTCATCCACTATTCCAAACGGATGCTATTGTTGTGTTTGTGTTATCGGACGAGCTACGATACTTGCGATTACACTCAGACTCACTTACGAACGGTTTACTACAGACGATCTTATCTTATCTTATCAGATAACATCACGTGACTGGTCACATGACCATCCGGTTATCTACCCTAGATCTTATCTATTACTTACCCCTAGGAGAGTCACGTGATACTGGCACATGATATGCTGACATAGTGGTCTAGGTTGACGACGTTATAGTCTAGACAATGATGTCACCATGACATCATACCTCATGTCCACTGCATGGACTCCTTCTATACTGGCCCTAGAGTACCTATCTCACACCTGCCCTAAAGGCATCCTTACATATATATACCGTACCCTGTACTCTAGATACCCCCCAGTCTATTCACCTTGATTCTTACCCGGTTCCCTACATCTGAACCACCTGGGCATCACAGTGGAGGGCTATTCCCTCTTTGCCAGTTATGCCACTGTAAAAGGCTCTCTACGACGTCTACGCAACTCCTCTATCATTGACTTCACCATCGCCCTTGATGGGCTCGCCTTTATTTGAGGTTGAAGTGATGCTCCACAACACTTGAATAGACTGGGGGGTATCTAGAGTACAGGGTACAGTATATATATGTAAGGATGCCTTTAGGGCAGGTGTGAGATAGGTACTCTAGGGCCAGTATAGAAGGAGTCCATGCAGTGGACATGAGGTATGATGTCATGGTGACATCATTGTCTAGACTATAACGTCGTCAACCTAGACCGCTATGTCAGCATGTCACGTGCCAGTATCACGTGACTCTCCTAGGGGTAAGTAATAGATAAGATCTAGGGCAGATAACCGGATGGTCATGTGACCAGTCACGTGACGTTATCTGATAAGATAAGATAAGATCGTCTGTAGTAAACCGTTCATAAGTGAGTCCGAGTGTAATCGCAAGTATCATAGCTCGTCTGATAACAGTTTGCTCTACATCCCCATTGCAAACTTCTACATCGTCATCACAATCTATGCCGACAACTTCCAATGCCGACTCCTCATTCAAGTATTGCTCATCCAATCTGTTGCCCAAAGATTAGGCTTGCTCTAAAGGTTCACACCCATCAACAGAAGGAATAGCCTCCCTCTTTTTCCACAAGGTCTACCTTCACTTTGGTCTATATGACAAGATCATTTCAGATTGCAGTCCCTAATTTGCCTCTGCATTTGCCAAAGTCTTAGAAAAACTCCTGAACTATGAACTCTCTCTTTCCACTGCCTACCATTCCTAGACTGATAGCAAAACTGAATGTGTCAACCAAGAGATTGAGACCTATCTCCAAATCTTCTGTGGAGATCAACCGACTACATAGGCTAACTCCATTTCCCACATCAAATTCACCCACAATCACCAAACCCATTCAGTCACCAACCAATTGCCATTCTACCTCATAATGGAATATAAACCTCATACCTTCTCTGTGATTCCTTCCATGACTATTCCCATAGTGGAGTCCTACATTAAATACCTCACCACTGCCAGAGATGAAGCTCTAGCCTCTCATGAACTCACCCACTAAGCCATGTCCTCTTGTACTTGTCAACACTTTACTCCTTTTATCAAAGGATAGAAAGTTTGGCTCAAAGCCGGGGACCTCAAGTGCACTGTTGTTAATGCCAAATTTGCCCCAAAACATAAAGGACCATTTATCATCACCAAGGTCCTATCTCTGTTATAGTTCAGGACCTATACACTGCGTTTTCACTTCTCTTCACTCAATGTACTTAACATATTTTCACCTTCACAGTGTTATAGTTCTGGACCTCACACTACGTTTTTCTCATTTTATTTATTCTATCATACTTAGCACTTTTCACTTTCACAGTCACATGACTTGACCCCTTTTAGGATCATGTGACTTTCCGCTCTTCCTTGTCATGTGACCTCACACATGACCGTGGGACAACACGTGACTCGAGTCCAGACCAAGTCCAGACTCTCGTCTATCTATAATGTCACACCTCACGGTTACCTTGCTGTTTCCTCATGTTTCCTTATCTTTGTCTTTCCCTCACCAGCCCTCGACTATTTAGGACTCAGACGACCTACCCTAAACCACCCTAGTATCATATATATACCGTTCCCTCTCGTCGTCTTTTCCTTAGCCCTATTCACTTGTCTACTCTCCCTTGGGGGCCTGGACATTTCGTTTACTACTCCTCTTCCCTTACCATTGCACTGCGCCGTCTCATCCTTGTCATTGGATGGTCTGTCGATTTTACTTCTCAATCCCATCATCATCATTTACCATCACTCTCGTCGTAGTCGTTGACACTCGTTTTCAACAAGTTGTGTCTATTAGTTCCCGCCTCATCCCTGCTGATACGCAGGTCTAAGACGTCCAAGTTCCCATCCGGTTTCACACATTCATGTGACTTGGTCACATGACTTTACCCCTTTCCAATCACATGACATTCTGCTCTCCCTCGTCATGTGATCTCTGCATGTGACTGTGGGAACCATGTGACTTTGAGTCTAGACCCAGTCCAGACTCTTGTTTTATTTATGAGGTTATACTGCATGGACACCTTGCCTTCCACATGTTTCTCTTATCTTGCTTCTTTCCTTCTCTCATATTCTATATCCCACACTGGCCCTTAATCCTTTCAGACTCAGACGACCTACCCTAAACCACCTTAGTTTCATATATCAACCATACCTACTCGTTGTCTGTCCCTCAGTCCTATTCACTTGTATTACTCTCTCTCGTGGGGCCTTGTACTTTTCAAATACTACTCCTACCCTTGCACTTGCCATATCATCCCCATTACCAGATGTTACATGTCTTTACCATTTATATCCCCATCAAAACACTCATCATTGTCCTTCACATTCTCATCGACACTCGCCATTATACCATTGTCTCCATTTCATCGCTTGTCCAGTCTGTAGATACTCAACAGGCTTAGTCTCGCTCTAAGGGTTCCATATCCAGTTTCCATCTCTGATCACTTATCAGCTAAAACTGAAACCGGATGGAAACCTGAACGAGGTAATCCTAACAACTAGGATGACGAGTGATAACTCAAAGGAGTATGACGGGGAACGTCCTCTCGAGAAGGAACGTAGTGACCAAAAGACGTCGGTGGAGAAGGTCGGCTTCGACACGGATAACGAGGTATAGGTTTGCGATGGGAAAGATAGCGGTAACAACGTGGAGCATCTGTTTACGAGGATGAATTCGGCGTAATTGCAAATGGTAAGAGAGGAGTAGTAAACAAAGGTCCAGGCCCCCAAGGGAGAGTAGACAAGTGAATAGGACTGGGGATAGACGACGTGGAGGTACAGTTTATATAGGATATTATGAAGATTTAGGGTAGGTCGTCTGAGTCTTAAATAGTTAAGGGCCAGCGAGGGAAAGAGAAAGATAAGGAACATGAGGCGAAAGCATGGTAACCATAAGGCGTGACATCATAGATAAGACGAGAGTCTAGACAGAGTCTGGACTCGGGTCACGTGTTGTCTCACGGTCACGTGCGAGGTCACGTGACGAGGAAGAGCAGAATGTCACGTGATCCTAAAAGGGGTTAAGTCATGTGACTGGGTCACGTGACTGCGAAAGTGAAAATGACTAAGTCCGATATGATGAAGAAAATGAAAATACGCAGCGTGAGGGTCCTGAACTATAACAAAAACTCCCTATCACATGGAAGATCCACAACACGCTCCATGCTTCTCTCTTATCTTCCTATCACAAAAACCCTGTACATAGTCCAAACTTCCCACAACCACCACCTGTTACAGAGCATCACTTCAACCATAAATAATGGCAAGCCCATTGAGGGCGATGGTGAAGACGATGGTAGAGGAGTCGCGTAGACGATTGTAAGGAGCTTTTTACAGTGGCATAACTGGCAAGAGGGGAATAGCCCTCCACTGTGGATGCTCAGGTAGTTCAGACGTAGAGAACCAGGTAAGAACCAAGTGAATAGACTGGGGGACTAGCTACTACAGGGAGTCATATATATATGTAAGGGGACGGTTAAGGGCAGGTGTGAGAGTAGCTATAGGGCTGGTCAACTAGGAGTCCATGCGGTGGACATGAGGTATAATGTCATCTATGACATCATTGCCTAGACTATGATGTCGTTGGCCTAGACTGTTAGTTAGCATGTCACGTGCCAGTATCATGTGACTTCTCCTAGGGGTAAGATATAGATAAGATTGTAAACAGATAACTGAATGGTCATGTGACGTTATCTGATAAGATAAGAAAGGTTAACATAAAGTGTACCGTTCGTAGTGTAGTCCAAGTGCAAAGGCAAGTGTTATAGCTCGTCCGATAACACCACCTAACATTATTGAAGGACAGGAAGAGTATGAAATTGAAAAGATCTTATGCCATCACAGCTCCCTGACCTCCCATTCTTTCCTGATCTGATGAAAGGGATATACCACTAAAGAAGACTCTTGAGTCTCTAAACAGGATCTTAAACATGCAAAGTCCACCCTGCTGGACTATAAGAAATGATATTCCTGTCTTTCACCTCCCTCACCCCTCATTAATAACACAATGTCCTCTATCGCTTCCTCTCATTCTATTTCTTCTTCTATTTCTTCTGTTTCTTCTCTTACCACTTTTTCTACCCATCCTCTTATTGACTGCTTATTTTCTCCTCATTTGTCTTTGTCTCACAACACTCCCTCACCCACCAATGCCTCTGCTGAATAGGGAACCACTTCTTAGGTTCCTTCTACCCCACCACTCATCGCCACCACTGCTGCCACTATTGTCTCCCCCAATATTCCTACCTTCATCCACCGCCAATGAGTTCTAACAGATAGTGCTGCCTCTTATATCCAGGAACTCCTTCGCCAGCCCCACCTGGCCATGTTACTCAAACATCATGTTAATCTCAACTTCCCTCTATTTCTCCTCACCTATATTCACCTGTAGGCAGATCACCTGACCCATCTTCTACACATGGTCGCTAGTAGCGAAAGCCTTGATTGCCATCGACAAACATCAGTATCCATCACCACTGCACTGAACAATACCCTCTCTGAAGCTCTTCACCAGCTAGGAATGCTCAAATTCATTGCAGACCTAGACCGCTACCACTACAAGACTCGCAATGCCCACAGCCCAAATGAATTAGTTGCCCTTGAATGGGCAGACCTAGCCAACAAAATCCATCTTCATTGCACCATCAATGGTGTTCCCATCAATGCCCCTCTACCTCATTCTCATCCACCTTTCAATGAGACATGCTTCAAATGTCATCACCTAGACCACTGCTAGGTCAATTGCAGATGGTACTGTTGTCCCATCTGTAGCACTAACACACCCGATCACACCCAGAGGCAATGCCCTAATCATCGCCCTCACCCTGAAACCTCCTTTGTACCTATCCCTGTTCCACCCCCTTGTTGGACCCATCACATGGTTCCTAGTAACTCTACCATTCCTTGTTGCTACCACCACTCTGCATCCCCTGCTCAACTCACCTCTTCCAACATCAAAAATGTCTTTGATGATATAGTATACAAAAACATCACTGGCTTCCCAGAGCCTTCCTTGCGGGATTTCTGACTTCCTCAAGATCATTTCACCCCCTTTCCTTCTTTGTGTTGGCATGGACCTATTCCCCTCTTCAGTGCTTCAGGTATAATTAGGGGGTAATGTTACGTTTCTTTCTTTTTTCTTATACTTTTTTCTTTTCAAATGAGGACTAACTTCACTGTTGTCTATACTTGTTCTATGCTAACCTTTTACCTTGGACTCTTACTTGACTGTTAGGGCCCCATCGAGTATTCCTCCCCCTTGTGCTTACTTATTCTTGCTAACTCTCTTACTAATGCCATTGCATTATTCTTTGTTTCTATCCTTAACTTCACTAACTAATTATTCTCTCCACTTCCATTTCCCTTCCATCTTATTAGTCATTTCCTCTTGGCTCTCATATATAAACCCTTAGACACATGCATGTATTCCCCACACTAGTCTTATCTGAACTTCCATCTGAGTTTCTAGCTTCAATACATTGTTTCCTCTCTCTCTGTCCCTTGGACTTCTATAAGTCATTGCTCCACTTCCAAGTGAGCACTCTTGTCTACCTTCATCTTGATAGCTATTGATATCAACCTCCAAGCCTTACCTTTGTGATAGTGGCCTGTTATCTCAGTTGGACAACCTTCAACATCCCCATCTAGAGATATCTCTTAACTTGTACCTTGAGAAGACTGTTGTCTTCCCCAATAAGGTCTTCACTTGTCTTCATTTGGGTCAAACATAACATCCATGGCTCAAATTATTTTCATCAATTCAAGACAAGGCTCGCAGAACCAGAGACAATTGAACAGATACCTTCTGTCAAAACAGAAATCATTGCAGCCTGTGCAATGGATGTAAACAACTCAACAGTGAGTGGGAATATTCAAGCTATTCACAAACTTCTTTGGCAAGGAGGAATCTATGATTCTGCCAATGCTGCTGCAAAGGAGATCGATACTCCTGATATCTTGCAGCATATTATCTTGATCCATAGTGATCTAGGGACAGACGAGCATCTTCAAGCTGTTCAGTTATAATAATTAATTGAGGCAACCCCATGGGATTGATTTTAGCACATACTGTTCATTTCTAGCCTCTTCCACATGAAGATAGCCTGTGCAGAAGCAATCTGGCAATGTTTCTTGCAGCCATCAGCTGCACATGAGGATGAAACAACTCTCATACATGATGTCATGCTTCTACAACCTAGAGAAACTGAGATCTTCTGTTCAAAGCCAGAATCCTGATGCATGCACCAACTGATTGGACATGCAGGAACATATCAGCAGCTTGATTGCTGGAAAGTTCATGTCAAGAATAAAGGAATTGAGACCCTTGATGCTTTCACCAAATTAGAGTCAATATTTGAAGAACTGGAAGAGATGGCAAATAAACTTATATGGACATATATAGCCAACTATTGGCTTTGCTGCATAAAGACCAAGCTTCTGAAAGAACATGATATTCAATTCAAGAATGCCACTTTAATGAACAGATACTTTCTGCTTTATGAAGAATTGTCCTATTCAATAAACAGTAGTGATATTGAATGTACTGAGGCATGTATAGTGTATTGGATTCCTATCCTCAAGGCTGTTGGAAAGCATAAGTATGCAACACAAATGACAAACTTTCTTGTCAACATACACTTTGTATATCCTTTGGGTCTTAGGTGTATGGCATTGCAGCTGGAATTTGCACCTAACACAGTGTTGATAAATGTGTCAGACATGCTATACAGTACCATTGGTTAGTGAATCCCACTGGCAAACCCATGAAGTGGTGTGCCATCAATTGGTGTGTTGAGCTGAATAACCTATTCATCAAGGTAGAAGTTTTAAATCAGTGGATACATTCCCCAATTACCTGTATTGAATGTTTTATGCAGGTTAAAAATGGTGGAACAGGTCCTAACTGAACAGTCAAGCAAATCCTTCTGAAGTCACCACTTGTACAGGCCTATCAAAATGCACAGGCTATGATACAATGAAATTTTATGCATACACACCTTACTATCAAGCACAATGATCCCATTATGACAAAGACATTTACCAGACTCACAATGAGGATAGAGGAGCACTCCTCTCATATGTTTATTATTGAGCAAAAGAGCCAGCATGAGATTATAGATATGATAAACAAAGGGTGAGAATTAATGGAGAAAGCTGTACAAGAAGAGGTAGATATTGGTAGCAATGATGATCTAAGAATAGATATAGTTGAAGAAATGATCAGATTGGATGATGTCCTGGTAGGACTAACAATTTGATGGTATTTTTCTAACTGGGAAATCTGTAAACAAATGGAATATTAAAGCATTGACAGCAACACATACATTTTCTTTATCTTCCATTGCCACAACATAGGATTGTTATGTTTCTTTCTTTTCTTGCACTCTTTTTTCTTCAGATGAGGACCAACCTCACTGACACTTGTACTCATCCCATGCTAGTCTTCATCCCCAAACTTGCACTTGGCTACTGAGCCTTGTCAAACACCTTCCTCACCTATCTTCATTATTTGTGCATACTCACTTGCTGATGCTACCACATCATTCCTTCTGTTTCTATCTTTAACACCACTGACTAATTATTCTTTCCATTTCCACTTCCTTCCATCTGACTAGTAACCTCCACTTGCCCTGGTCATCTGTGCTTACTCTCTTACCAATACTGTTATATCATTCTTTTGTTTTTATCTTTAAACTCCACTGACTAATCGTTCTCTCCATTTTCATTTACTTCCATCCAATTAGTCATCCCCTCTTGGCCTTCATATATAAACCCTTAGACACACACACGTATTTCCTCATGCTAATCTTACCTGAACTCCCACCTGAGTTTCTAGCTCTAATACATCATTTTCTCTCTCCTCGCCCTTGAGACTTCTATAAGTCATCATCCTACTTCTGAGTGGATGCTCTTGTTTAAACCTCGACAGCTACTATTGTTAATCTCCAAGCCTTACCTTTGTGGTAGTGGCCCATTATCTTGGTTGGAAAACCTCCAACATCTTCATTTAAGAAAAAACCCCTTGACTTGAACTCCTGGAAAACCATCATCTTCACCCATCAGGTCTTTGCTTGTCCCCATTCAGGTCAAGTGTAACAGAGATAAATGATTTGAACAAATTTTATTGTGTGCTATTAGTGGAATCAGTGTTATGCAGTTACAGTAATAGAACTTTATACAAAAATATGTACCATTATGTCCTTTGTTTCTGCAGGCACTACACTTACTCTTGCACTTTGAGTTGGAAATAGGATTGGGGTTAACAGAAACAAGCAGAGTTTTTGGTGAAGAGATAATGTTGACAGTACTAGAAGTTGTTGGCCTGAGTGGCATACATGCAAATAGTGGTGCAAGAGGTGCTGCATGCCTTTGGATAAGAGAAAGTATTTCATTGCTGAATTGGTCAGCATCTGGCCATATTGTCTCCTTTTTGAGGTTAGCAATGGTGTGAATTTTATGGTGATGAGTGCAGTCAACAATATGCTCAACAGTAGCATTGCACATGACAATAGAAGGGCCCAAGTCATTAAGGCAATCCCAGCCATAGACTATTGCAGTTTTTTCTTCTCTCCATTCATCTAAGGCATCTCAAAGTGTGCAATTGTGCTTGGTTTGGTTATACTTGGGAATATAAGAGCATGAGGGAAAGGAAGTGGATTTGGATATGTTGGATGGTGTGAAATTTGTAAACTCAGTAGGATTGTGAATATCACAACAAATGGGTGCCAAGGTGGTCCAACAGCAATCATAACTCATTGGAAGGTCTGGGTTGCACTCAAGATGGTCAGTGTCTAAGGAAACTATTATTGAGTTTTGGCATAATTGAATAACGAAAGGAAATTCCCACTAGTGGTGTCATTTTTGAAACAAACATCAAAGATCTTGCATTTACACCTTAACTCCAGAAAGTTCTCAGCATTGATAAGATAATCCATTGCAGAATCAAGCTCTCATTTATGCCATTTCTCCACATGACTGATTTGCTTCCTTATCTGTGTTACAGCCGCCATGGCATCTTTCAGCCAGTCAATTCCCTGGCTATCCCAATGTTGCAAGTTGTTAAAGTTCTCCTTGCTACTTTCTTTTGGTATGTTGTCCTTTTCTTCATCTGAGCTGTTACTATTTGATTCATCTCCCTTCACATTTCCATTATCATGTCACTATTTGATTCATCTCCCTCCACATTTCCATTATCATATGATGTGCCAATATTCATGAGGCTCTCTGAGCTTCTGCTAGTGGAAGCCTCATTTGATGGATTAGGAGGTACTGTCATAGCTAACCGAACATGTTTGGATGGTGGTGATAATATGGGTCTTTTTTCAGCTTTGCATTTGCATGCTGACTCCTATTTTTCTTTTCTAGCAGCCTTTGCTCTATGTTCTTCATTAAAGAAGTCCTTTTCTAAAAAAAGGATTGCAGTCCCAGTAAGTTCTTTGTTGTGTACAGCATGTCCAAAACATTGCCACAATGTAGCAAGCTTGCAGGTTGCTTGCCACTGGATAATGAGTTCAATACTGGACACATCCATCCCCTAACACAAAAAGTAATGTCATTCTTGCTGTTGATTTTTTCTGGGTGCTTATCATTCCAAAGGATTCAGTTGTCACAAATCCACACCTCTCTCCCAAAACAAGGTAATCAAGTTCTGCTTCTTTGTATGCAGAAGACATATCAGCATTAAACCACTTTACCAGATCCCACCTCTCTGTAGGAAGGTGGCTACACAGGTAATGTGCTACATTGATTGCATCTTGAATATTATCAAAAAATATCAGGAACTTCAAAGGAAGCTTATCACCAGTCTTCCATTCAGTAGAGATCAAGAATGCAAGATTGGCATAGCTATTCAGTGTGTATTTAATATCCTTGACACCAATTTTGATATTTGAGTGGTTACTGCTTCAACAAATAGTTATTGTCCAGTCAGAATGCATGTGCAGAAGTTGTTGTGCATTACAAAGGGAGTCTCTGGTAAGGATGGCTGAGGTGATCATGATCAGAATGGTGTGTTGTAGGATATAACAAAGACATCAAAGCTTCTTATACTCTGATTGGAAGTTGCCCCACTCTGTAAGGCAATGAGCTTCATCAATGATGATGCTGATGATCTATAATGCAAATAGGGAATTTTTCAAATGCTTCTCAAATTCTCTATTGAGCTTTATCAGCTGCTCTGGGCTGATAATGATTGCTTAGTATTGGAAGTTTTGGTGGCCTTTGATTCATAAGGTCAGTCCATTGTTTGTCCCACTCCTTAAATGGCATGCTTACAGTGAAGTTGGACAGTGTGGCAGTTTCCGAGCTTATTGCTATAGCTCAAATACCAGCCAGGGCCAGCAAAGTTGCATTTTGCTTTCTAAGTAAGTTTAATGGTGTCATCACTATCTGTACACCATCTGTTATGCTTGGCCTGAGTGTGGACAAGCGAAGACCTGAAAGGTGAAGATAACGGTCCTCCAAAGAGTTGCACCAAGGGGTTTCCTTTAAGCGAAGATGTTGGAGGTTTTCCAACCAAGACGACGGGCCACTACCACAAAGGTAAGGCTTGGAGATCAACAGCAAGCAATAGTCGTTGAGATGAGGACGACGGGCCACTACTGTGAAGGCAAGGCTTGAAGGTCAACAACAGTAGTTGTTGAGACAAGGTTAAGACAAGGAGCACCCACTCAGAAGTAGGGCAATGACTTAGAGAAGTCCAAGGACAAGGAAAGAGGAAGCGATGTATTGAGGCTAGGAACTCAGGTGGGAGTTCAGGTAAGACTAGCATGGGGAATACATGCAGTGTTGCGGAGCATCACTTCAACCATAATAAATAATGCCGAGCCCCATCAAGGGGATGGTTGGGGAGGGATGAGGAGTACGTGGAACGTCGTAAGGAGCCTTTTACTGTGGCATAACAGGCAAGAAGGGAATAGCCCTCCACCAGATGCTCCAGGCGGTTCAGACGTAGGGAA
>JBBPQR010000108.1:0-18790 GCA_038092615.1 Boletus sphaerocystis | reverse complement strand
GCTGTGTGATATGCGGCTATGATCCGGTACAGCCTTCGGGTAAGGTCCGTTGGTCTGTGCGCAAGTCACATGACTGGTTCAGGGCAGGCCCCTAGTAGACTTGTAGATGAGCTATGGCGGGCGTGATTGAGAGATAGGGGCTAGCAAGGAAAGTGGCCATAGCGAGTCAGGAAAAATAGGGAAAAATATGGAAAAATAGGGGAAAAATAGAGAGATCATAACAGTCAGCACACCCAAGTATAGGTTGCATCAGCCATCTGACCCTAGCCCCATCATCAGCAATGTGGCCAAACAATACGCAAAAAAAAACACCCACTAATTGCTCTAGATCCTTGTATGCTTTATTCCCCATTCAGCCATTATGCACCGGACACTGTGTTGCAAGATAATATACCAAATTCTCTCTATCCTCTTGTGTAAATGGAACATGCCTAGAAAATCATCAAGCACTGGCATGCCCTAACTCTACCAATGTAACACATACACTCTCACATCTCATGAGCGACCTAGCATTCCCTTCATCACAGGTCCCACATGATGATAAGTCTGCGATTGAATACATGTTTGCATGAACCCTTGTGGTTCAACAAAGATACATAATTTATAGATCTCGGTGAATGAGTAGTAACACTTGTGCATGCGGTCAAGGTCTTCCTGTTCACCAATGAGCAAGATGTTGGCATCATGTTCGTTATTGACGAACTGCCCACCATGTAGCTATGTTGTGTGAGCAACATTTCAGATGAATTCATGAAAAACTGACCTTGACGTTGCGGGTAGTTGTAGGGTGTCCTTGTCTTACACTTTTGTGAAAACAAAACTTGGCAGATGCACTATCTTTGACAAAGAGGTCATTACCATTGAGCATGATTGAGAAAAAAAAAAAAAAAAACAATGCTATGCCTTTGTGCAAAATGGGGTGCATTAATATAGCACGGTACCTGTTAAAGTGGCCTAATATATGTTAACTGGCGAACCAAACATGAAAAAACAATCAAACAAAAACTTGGGCCAACATATTATTCCTCTTCATGCAGGCCCCATGGACCCAGCTTTGTGAGTTCTCCATTTCAAGCATATGATACTGACTAATTGTGCATGTGTAGAGCATGCCCAGAAGATGACCCCCAATATGGTAGCGAACAAGAGAAACACATAGGCCACCATGACCCCACCTAATTGCCTGATTGCATGGAAACAGGGCAAGGCCATACCCAAGACGATCTCCACCAATTCTTGTACATAGCAAGGGATGAGGATAGGGTGGACGATTATCGTCAGCACTTTCATGATAGAGGTGTCAAGTGCACAAAGCTCTCACAGTTGCAAAGAATAAGTGAGTGAGAGGACAAAATTTCTGCCCTGACAATGTTGCAGAGGAGATACAGTATTCAAGTAGATCAGGAATATACTTTGGATCTCACTGGTCCAGATATTATTATTGCTCGAATTGGACCACATTTCATTGACTTTACTCTATTCATTGGGGACAAAATAGGACTCAGAACAGTGCTACCTCATCAACAGTATGACCCTACTTGGTCTATGCATCTTAGCTTGAATTATGCCTTGGACCTCGCCAAGGGTGAACTCATGATACTTACCTTTCAATCTGATGGGATGCATGCTCAAGATCAGCACATGGCTCCAGGAGAACATCTGGCTTGCCATGGTCCCCAAGACCTACCTTGAGCGCAATCATGCCAACAACATTCCTGGACATCATCTGGTTCTGAATGCAATGACCACCATATTAAAGTCAAGGCACGCGTTAATGTTAATGATGTTCTTTGCTTATTCACTTTTGGAAATGCACTATCACAACATTCATTGCAATGACAAGTACCCAGAACCTCTGACACAAGAAGAAGTGGCACGATCTATAGACATCTTGTGAGTAATGTTTTTGTTCACATAATATATATACCCTCCCATGGCTGGATTGCACAATTGTCATTGGTGATGCACAATAGCTGTCTGTATATACAGTGCACCACACATTCTCTGTTCAGTGGCTGGATTGCGCAATTGTGGTTGGTGACATGCAGTAGCTGTCCATATATGTGGTGCACCATACGCATTGTGGAACCTGGATGAAATGCACACATACGTATTGTATTTGTATTCATATTTTCAATGCCTACAGAGATTCATGTTTACACTTTACAGGGCACATATTGGTGAGCAAAGAAGGATGCTCATACTCACCCTTTTGAAGGTCCGAAGATTTGATGTAAAAATGACAACACTCTGGTAGGATTGGGTTGATAATGCGCCAGCTTCTTGAAAAGGAGATTGTTTCATTCAGGATAATGTACCAATCACCATCTCAATGATGTATGGTCAAAATTAAGAAATCCTATCCAATCCTGATAACGCTGAGGAGGAGGCAAGTATCTGGGATATGGATCATGATTATTCCATGATACAACAATTCACATTCTTCACAGCATCATTGCTCCAGTTTGTCTGTATTCACGTTGTGTGATGTGTACTAACATTGCTCATAGATATTATTTGATTACTGAATGGACAGAACGGGATGTGGATGAAATTCTTGAAGCACATCCACGTGTCTTCCTCGAGACAATTGTCCCAGGCTCCAATGATCTACAACAACCAATCAATGATCTTCATACCTTGGATGTTTTTAATGATGAGGGTCACGAAATCAACATATATGATAAGGAGGGATACCAGATCCCATGCCACTTTCCTGAGGATGCTACCCTCCATGGGCTATGAATTGATCTCAACCAAGCTCACAAACTTTTCGATGATGATATTGAAGATCTACTCATTCCCCGCCAAACTCGTTTTTCTGTTTATCCTCAAGCATTTCTCAAGAGATATAGAAATCTCCAATCCAAGTCTGCTCCCGCTCTTTACCAGCATTTCATCGTGCATCTAGATAAAGGGCTTGTGACGGGCCCCCACAACCCAGAACACAGCGACAGCAATAGCAATAACCTACATGGAGTACTCCACAGCATGGCAATACTCATTGCTGGATTTCAAGCTTACAACGAACTATCCCATTGATTCTGTGAGGAGCCAAGGTTTCATGTCACTTAGACTGGACTCATTACATCAGCCATATCTTGCACAAATTGTGATCCTCCCAAAACTGTGCAGAAGTGGATGCGGAGAGTGGACATCTGTTGTGACAAGTTGCCTCATTTGTGCTTTGAAGACAAAATCAACACATCATCCCAGCTGCAGGCTCTTTGTAATGAAATTACATTGACCATGCATATTCCACATTTGAAGGCTATTCTCTAGTTTTATCAATCAAAGTTTTCATTTGAACATGGAGTCAATTATCTTTCCAAGAACATTTATACCCAGTTGTCCAATGACTACTTGCATAAGGCATTCTTTGCCATCAAAATAGGGCTATGCAGCTATATCACCGATGTCAAGGAACTTGTTTCCACACGCATCAGGAAGGAACTTGCAGATGGACTTTTCTCATCAGATCAAAATGAGCAGGACCTAGCTTTGGATAGAAAGTGGGCTCTTGATGCTTGGCTTGATCAAGATCTTGCTTTGACATATTCCAACACTGCTCTACCACTCTTAATTTGTGCAATTTCTCAATCACGTGATCCTGATCAATCCATTTGTTCTGCATTGATAGGGGCCCAAAACATGGACTGGTTGGCAGACTTAATCATAAAGTGAGTGCCAAAATGGCAAGATGTGCACTTGCTTGATGAAGAGCACCTTGGTGAGGTGCAAACACCCTTGACTTTGTCAGGCTTACCCTGTTCAATAAGTGTATCAAATTTGACTTGATGATGTGTATACTTTTTTTTTTTTAAAAAAAGGAAACACATTGGATGGTTAGCAAGCAAGTAAGGATACAGGGAAGAAGGTACCCACAATAGACCGAAAAAGTAGGCCACAGTTGCTGTGCGAACTGTGTTTTGAGCCATTGATCTCAAAGAGATGCCAGCAGTTAGTACTAGTTAGTAATGAGTGTTGATGGCATGAACACCAAGGAAGATGTCACTGATCGGTAGTAGATCTTCCTCGCTGGCTCACACTGGATAGGCCATTCGTGTAGTATATCGCCCATCATACAGGCCTATGCTAACCACATTGTCAAGCTTCATCTCAGAATCCTACATTCTGATGCTTAATGGACCTTTTTAAATGCAATGCATTCATCAAGCGCTCATCGCACTGCAATGCCTGTACAATATTTACACTAGGATAAAATGACATATCATATCAATGAATTATACAAAAGTAATGAAGGCTTGACATAAATCAGTCCAGTCTTGACACTACAAGATGATACTTTTCCTTCAGAAAATCGCCATCATGATCCTTGGAAACAGGTAGGTCGAATTTCTCTACTGGCCCCATCATAGCCACATAACAAGCACTCTGAACTCCAACCTCCTAGAGCTGCCAAAGGCCCTTGACCTTCACAGTGTGACTAGTGCTAATGGTGGCTTGCAATATCATAGCTTCTTTGCAGTTGGCATCATAGTAAAAGGCATTGAATGGGGCTTCGTTCTTGGACGTGGGGATGTAGTAACCAGTCTCGGTGATCCTGCTGGTAGTTGCATCAAATGGAAACTATGACAAAGTATCATATTCTGTATGGCTGTCAGGATGTTTAACACATATCCTGATGATTGGTTTAGTATGTTGACCAATGATAAGATATTGATCTGAATATTCTTTTGAAGAGACTATCCTCCAGTGTTGGTTCGTCGTGCCTGTGTTCAGTGAAACCTCCATCTGATGGATCGGCCATACACCACCCCATTTGAAAGGGCCACAAATTACAGTGTTGAATATCTGACCAGCAAGAGCCTTTGGACTGGGCATTTTCTGGCGGTTGCACATAGTGAAAAACTGCTGGATTGCATCAGCCTCTTTCTTCCTGAGAGCAGCAATCACCATATCCGTGACATGTTGCAAAGCAAATTGCAGAATGTGGAAGGAACAAGTTTCCCCAGGTTAGATAATGAAAAGCCGATGGAGGGTTTCGTCATTTGTGGCCAGTGAATCCATCTTGTTCACCATCACATTGATCTGATCTAGGATGAGAGAGTTGATGGCTATTTGGACAGTTTTCTCGAACTCCTCAATGTGATTGCATGATGCCTCATGATAAACAATATGGGTGGATGGAGCATAACTCTCAAAGAATGTTTTGAGCTCCATTTCAGATGATTGTGAATTCTGCAACATTTAGCTATGGATGAAATCTGTTAATAAAGTAGATGAACCAGGCATATGAGAACAACTGATGCTGCAAGAACCTCTTTGAGAGACCACATCTTCAAGATGTACTAGGATATGGGACCCACCTTCTTCTCCTATTGCATGTGATCCTGTCTTGGGGACACCGCTTGCACAATAAAGCAACCAAGCTTGGTTACCCACTCTGGAACACTGATCAGATCCCTGTTTGAGTCAATGAGAGCCCAAACATTTGGTGGCAGCTTGGATCCATGGATTTCATCTAGGACTGTGGAGACACCTTCACAGGTGAATAGATATGCATGATTGGCGTGCTTCATAAAAATGATGGGATGTTCTGCAAGATTACACAAGTGTAGGATGAATTCTAATAGCACAGATTTGCCTGAATAGTGTCAGTGAGGTCCACAATGTAACCCATATGATGTGCTCACCAATACCAGGTGCACCGGCGATAATAACCCCAGTATTTTTGCCACGGAGTGGAAAATCTGGAGCTAGAAAAGGGTTGGTGATATCCACTGGAAATTGAGTCACTAAACTAGACTCAGCTGCCTTGTCATTGTTCCCTTGTGAGTCATCACCAAAGTTTTCCCCTTTGTAAAATACAACAATATTCTTAACTGCCAGAACAAACTCATTGTGAATGAAGATGCCAGAGAGACGAGTCAATCCATTGCAGCATGATGGACTCTTCATAATGCAGCACTGACTGGGAACCTCCACACCAGCCAACTGTGGTCCCAGTCGCTCAATCAGCATGGTCACAAAAACCATTGTGTGGGCATCTGATCTTTTGTCCTATATTTTGAAATGAAAGTCAATGATCATGGCTATGGAAAAGCAATCAATTTGATGAAGTAAGTCAGACTTTATAGTATTCGCTCACTCGGAACTTCTGGAACTTCCAGGGAATGGTGTTGCTTTTTACCATGAGAGAGATCTAACAAGAGAAGAGAATAAATTAGGGGGATATGGAATTGGTATGACTGTTACGTTTTCTTTGTACACTTTATTCTTTTCCTTGTTGGATAAGGACTGACCTCACCAAAACATGTACTCGTCCTCGCCTATGCTAACCTTCTCCCTCGAACTAGTACTTGACCATTCAAACCCCATCAAGTATTTCCCACACAACCTTATCTTTTGACTCATTCTTGCTCACACTTTAGATATGATGCCATCGCATCTCTTAATCTTCTTATCTCCTTATCTCCACACTGACTAATCGTTCTCTCCATTTCCATTCGCTTCCATCCGATGAGTCATCTTCACCTTGGCTTGTGTATATAAACCCATTGAATACTATCTTGTATTCCCCACGCTAGTCTTACTCAATTCTACCTGAGTCCCTAGCCTCACTCTACGCCCACCCAAGTATCCCTTGGACCTCTTTAAGTCTTCATCATACTTCTGAGTCGACGCTCCTAGTTTACCTATCGACTATTGCCGGTAGCCTCCAACCCTTACCAATAGGTAGTGGGCCGTCGTTTTGTCAAGAAACCCTTGACTCTTGTCTCCAGGAAAGCCTCCTAGGAGAAACCTCTGCGTCTGGAGCCTTCAACCCCCATCCTTGAGTTTTTGCTCGTCCCTATCTGGGCCAAGCGTAACAATGACCTACCTAGATCACTATGCTGTCTCTTCCCTATGGTATCTGTTGCAACTTTGGCAACAACATGCAAAGGATTGAGAACAGGTATGCCTAGAAAATGATGCAACAGGCCCTCTTGGAGTAGTTCACTGTCACCCAGCTTGTCAAGACTCTTCTAGAGTTCATTCTCATTTCCCGATATCCTGTCTAAGTGTATATTGTAGTCTCTGAGATTTGGTCATGCGTCCTTAATGTGATCTATAAGTTGACTGATGCCTTCACTGGTACTCAGTCAGAAGGAAATTGGAATGCTGTTGTTGAGAGTGCTGCCTTGTAACCAACACATATTTATTGACAGCACATCTGGAGAACAAGAACCAGGATCAATTGCGAGGGCCAGCTTGGATCACCTCAGGTACATACCCATTATGATATGGATGTGGTGCTTGGGAGGCGGTTCCAGAAACAACTCTGATAATTCATCATCCCCTATCTGTAAGAGTTCCCCATGCACTGAAAGGATGAATCTGCTGAGATTCTCTTCATAGGGTCTCAATAGGGGGTCCCTGGGCTTGTACATAGGAATAGCATCCACGTCCATATCATGAAAAGCCACTGGTTTCAGGTTCTTAATGGCATTTTGAAGGGCTACGACAGTCTCTTTCTTTGAAATATTAACCTGGAAGATCCATCCAACATCTTGAGAATGGACCCAACAGTTGAGCGAGAGTATATCTGGCACAAATGAATGATTGTCTGATAATGCCCCCAAGTCAGCCAGTGGAGCAAATGACTGAATTCAATTTCAGCCAGTCACTTGACAAAACTATTTCATCCTGGATTCAATGACACAGAATATTCTCAAGAACAGACCAAACAGTTGATTGAAAGACTTTCCTTTTCCCACTAGTATGCTCTAATAACATGACATATTAGAGATCAACTCCATACTCATACAAGCTTTTTCTTTCCTAGTTATACACCAACCAAACCTCACTGTCTCGTCAACCAGCACAAGAAAGGAAAAACAAAAACCTTGAGGCCCATTATTTTTTAGGTAAGAAAAAGGCAAGGCACAACACCTTGAACAATAGGAATTAAGAAACCACAAAATCAGGAGGGAAATGCGATAAACAAGAATACGAGCAAATGCTGACAGGTTCTAGACGGACTAGGTGGGTTGCAAGACAGCATTATTTTAGAGTAGCAAAAGGTGTATTGTACAGTATATCATCACAGTGGCCATAATCAAGGACCTGCCTATATAATATACGCTGGGCTGACTCGGCTGAGAAGTGCAATAGCTGAAGCCAACTATGCTAGCACTGACAATTCTTGACAAACTTGACAAATAGTATCTTGGTGTTGTCACTCCTCAACATTCTCTACAACATAGGAGACATTCCAATGAACGGATGGTGGATATTACTGCTGATAGCAGCATATGTGCCTCTGAGTCCAATCACACTTGTCCCCTGTTTCATCTTGGGTTTGCAGGCATTGTATGTGCACGATCTTCAAGGCAGATGTAGAAGCAACATCAACTCTGCATTTGATTTATCATCAGGGTCTGTCCATGGTACTGCAGTGAGTGCAATTGCATTTGTGGACAATGGGAAGAATGAGGAGATAGAGCAGGGAGAAGAAATACAGATAGTAGAAAGAAAAAGGACTGAGGAAATTTGCAACGCCGGAACTACAAGTGTGTGATAGATATCATTCAAGTGTCAGGTGTCACCTCTGGCCTTTGAAACTGTATCCCAAGTAACCCATTCCAGCTATTGTTGACCATCTGAGAGGTCAGACACTAGCGCAAAAGACACAGGAGGACAATATACATGACCAACTGTGATTCAAGTCCCTGCAATGGTGCCAGCTGCTCGTTTACACACATTGGAGGATTTGTTATCGTCGAGTATTTAGTATCTCGCAGACTTTTATCATGGATGGCACGTGCAGGAACATCTTGCGTGTCTCTGTTCCAATCTATGGAGTGTACATGGGTACATCTTTGATTTCTCTGACGGCGTAGTACAAGTCTATGGGTATCCCAACGGTGTCCAGTTGCATAATAAGCTTGGCAATCTACTGCTTGAACAGGTCGTTTATCTCTTGATCCAATGGGCTCAGCTAAGGCCCCATGTGATACCATTGACAGTATTCAACCATAACTAGTTCCGAGTGTTCCATGTTTTGCATCAGAACCAACATTCTGGAACTGGTTCCGAAAATTTCCCACGCTGTTCTGGACTTCCGAACAGGAAGTATCTCTGGAACCACTGGAACCACTTCCGGAATTTTCCTGCACTGTTCTGGACATCTGAACTGGAAGTATCTTCGGAACCACCGGAACCACTTCCGGAACTTTCCCACACCTTTCCAAACTCGGAAAGATTGGAACAATCAGAAGTACTTGTATAGTATAACCTTTTGTTGCTTAAACATTTAGTGTTCATTCTTCTATTACAACATATTGTTATCTTCTTTCAGGTTCATCAACACACCATTACTGATGACATAATACGAGTATACCTCCGTCCATAGTATATATATCTTGACCCCACTTACAGACACCTCAGTTGTTTTTACCTACCTTAGGCAGCGGCTGAGGTGAGTACCTTTTTACTTGACTTATACTCTTAGCTAATGTACCATAGCATAGGGCATTCCTGCCCATTACTTAGAATCTGTCAGGTTATGAGCCCTGTTGGCACAAGCTAAACAGCAGCACTTGACAAATGACTTGATTCTATCTCGCATACCCTCAGTGCACTGTTCTCTTCAGAACTCACTCCCAGTTCACCTAAACTCCATTCACACCATATCTCCCTCAGACACTGTTCATGCAGAGTAAATTCTCACTGGACCAAACAATTATGAGATTTGGAAGATCCGAATCTTGGCAAAACTTTGGGCTGAAAAAGTTTTTGCTGTAGTCTCAGGAACGGACATAAAACCGGTACTATCAAGCATTATTACAACCTCTGATGTCTGAGAATGGCAAGAACGTGACAAAAATGCTCACAGCATTATGCAGCTCTGTATCTCAGATGCCCTCCTCATGAAAACTCGAAAAGAGACCAGCTCAAAGCCACTCTTTGACGCTCTCGTAAAACTTCATAAAACTCCAAACATCTCCTCTGCCTTCTACCTTTTCCAACAACTCTTCAGCAGTTCATGGGATGGGACCTCTGCCATCTCTGACCACATCTCTGCTCTCTGAATCATTGAGTTCTGCCTTGCCAGGATGAAATTCTCTCTGGACGACAAAGTCATCTCCTTCATTCTTCTCAATTCTCTTCCCAAAACTCTAGAATGGGAAATGTTCAAGTCCTCAGTCATAAATACCATGAAGGAGAGCAAACTCACATTCAATTCTATAGAAACACAAGTCACTTCTGAGGATTCCCGGCTACACCCTTCTGGGCATTCCGAGTCGGCTATGAAAGCTTCCCGCGCCAGAACCTCCAAATCCTCGACTTGTCCATCTAATGCTTCCACTTAATGTGAGCACCACCTCTCCACAACCCATAACTCTACAGACTATAACACATATAAGAAGTGGGTCACTAAACTAAGGAAAGGTGAATTTAGAAAGGTGGAGAAAGGAAAGGACAAGGCAAATGTGGTGGATGGAACTCCGGATCCTCTGAAAGCAGCCAATATAGCTAATGAACATGTATTTGACTCAGCAATGAAATGCATTCATGCTTACTTGTTATCCCAATCTAAGGACAATGAGGGGAAAGCAATGATAATTGACTCTGAAGCATCCTTACACATTGTTCCCCACCAATCCTGATTTAGAACATACCGACCACTGCATCCTCTTTGCCCAGTCACTCTTGAAGACAGCTCAAACACCAGCCATAGGGATAGGAATAGTACCACTCATCTCACAAACCTCTGGGAAGAATTATGAGATAATCCTATCAAATGTCCTTCTCATTCCAGATTTCCACATATCTCTCATCTCAGTAAATCGCCTTGCTTCCGCTGGCCTTTCTACCGTGTTTCCAGCCAGTTCTGAAATGTGCTATATTCAAAAAGACCAGAACACCATACTTGTTGCTGCTCACAAAGATAGACTGTACCATGCAAAAGTTATGCCAGAAAACCAATAGGAGGCTGCACATGCTGTTGTGGACATAAACCTCTTACACCAACATATGGGCCACATCTCCATAAATTGCATTCAACATGATTGGATATACATATGGACAATAAGCCTACAAACTTCTAGACTTAGAACGTTGGACTATCATCTCCAGCTGACATGTCACATTCAATGAGACTGGAACCATTCTGGAAGCAGAATCAGCCCCATAGAATGACCCCACTGTTGAGGGACAGTGGGGGGGTCTTCTTCCAGGGCTACCTCATCCAATAGAACACAACTATGATGATGCTGATGATGATCATCCTCATCCACCTCATCCTAAACTAATAAAGGGTGAAGAAATACCTTCACCAGCAGACAATGTTTTGGAACAACCAATCAGTCCTACTGTACAGGAACTTGCAGACCAGCTCTCACAACTTCATTTGGATGCTCCACCTACTCTAGCTCCTCAGGTTCCCCTAGTTCTTCCAGCTCCCCCAATTCTAGCACCTCTTCCAATTTATCCTCCTGCTCAATAGATTGGTGGAATGCATAGAAGTAACTGATTATGGCGACCAGCAAACAAGAACAAAGAGTACCAACGTACTTTGGATGAAGAGACTGTATGGCAAGCAGCCTAACAATCGAAACAGCTAGAACCATCAGAACTACTAAAATAGCCGGAACCATCAGAACCACTGGAACACCCGGAATAGTCAAAACACCCAGACTGCACAGAGGACAAGCCTGATATTCCAGGTGCATTTACAGCATCCATGGAGGACTTCATATTTGCTAGTGCTACAAATTCAAATTCTAATAAATCTCTTTCGAGTACACTAAAAAATGCTTACTCTGGAGCAGATGCTGAACTTTGAGGCTGGATGTACTTGGAATAAAACTTTGGATCAGAAACTCGGAACACTTGGCTTTACCCATTTAGATGCAAAGACCTGTCTCTATGTCTTCCGAAAGGATAGACAGGTCTGCTTCCTTGTTGTCTATGTAGATGATCTACTCTTAGCTGCAATAACCTGGAAGTTCATGGATCTCATCAAAGCCAAACTCTCAGTGAGTTTCAAGATGCGAGATCTTGGAGAAGCCAAGTATATTCTGGGAATTGAGATCAAAAGAAACCGAAAGCTTCAAACAATTTCCTTATCTCAATTTCAATACTCTCGGACAGTTCTGGAGCGCACTGGTATGTCCACCTGCAAACCTATATGGACACCTATGGCACATAATTCCCAACTGTCTACAGATGACCCGGAAGATGATTGAATCGTTCCGGAACAGGTCATTGAAGGACATCAAGTTTCCTATCTCACTGTTATCGGATCCTTGATGTATCTCATGCTTGGAACCTGTTCCGATATTGCATAATCAGTTGGAACACTTAGCCGTTTCAGTGCCAAACCAAAACTAGCATATTGGGAAGCTGTAAAACGTGTACTCAGGTACATCCAAGCCACAAAGGACATGGAGCTAAGATTTGATGGAACAGAGCTTTCCATAGACTTAGACTTCCATGGATACACTGATGCTGGCTGGTCTCAAGATCCTGATAACTCCCGATCCACTTTCAGCTTCCTTTTCATGAGCAACCATGGGCCTATCTCTTGGTCTAGCAAACAACAAAGTATGGTTGCACTCTCCACTACAGAATCAGAGTATATTGGACTCAGTAATGCTGGACAACATTTGGCATGGCTGCGAACATTCTTTGAAGAAATTGGACATCCACAAAAGGGGCCAATCTAATTATTCTGTGATAACCAAGCTGCTATAATCCTATCCTGTGATCCACAATTCTGAGCACGAACCAAACACATCCAATAGAAGTACCATTTCATTCGGGATGACCTCATTGGCAAAGGAGAAGCAATTGTCCGTTATGTCCCAACTAGAGACATGGTGGCAGACATACTCACAAAACCACTTGTGAGGGATCAACACTGGAAGTTTATTAAGGCTATGGGACTCTGGTTACACTTGAGTGGGGGTGACAGTATTCAACCATAACCAGTTCCGAGTGTTTCAGGTTCCAGAACTGGTTCCGAAATTTTCCTGTGCTGTTCCAGACTTCCGAACAGGAAGTATCTTTAGAACCACCGGAACCACTTCCAGAATTTTCCCACACTGTTCTGAACTTCTAAATTGGAAGTATCTTTAGAACCACTGGAATCACTTCTGGAACTTTCCCACACATTTCCAAACTTGGAAAGATTGGAACAATCGGAAGTACTTGTATGGTATAACCTTTTGTTGCTTAAATATTTAGTGTTCATTCTTCTATTACAACATATTGTTATCTTCTTTCAGGTTCATCAACACACCATTACTGATGATATAATACGAGTATACCTCCGTCCATAGTATATATATCTTAACCCCACTTACAGACACCTCAGTTGTTTTTGCCCACCTTAGGCAGCGGCTGAGGTGAGTACCTTTTTACTTGACTTATACTTTTAGCTAATGTACCATAGCATAGGGCATTCCTGCCCATTACTTAGAATCTGTCGACCATCTGATCATGCAATTTCAAACTAGCCACTATAGTACTATGTCAGATGGATGCATGCTCTGCAAAAGTTGCAACCTACTGTTGACCTCTTTGAATATTTCATACATGCCCTCAATGCAATTGGGTTGAGGAACTACATATTGCTGTCCTTTTCACCCTCTCAGAACGAGATGTCAAACAAATTCGCCACATTGACATTGTGTTGCCCTAGTGGGAAGGTCCAAGAAGGTCTACTTGCTGATAGTGGTGCTCGCGAGGGCTGTTAACTATGGTCATCATTAGCTGCATCAGTGATTGCTATGGCCAGTGAGAGAGCGTACCTGCTCAGTCATTGATATACAACCATTTATATCGGTAGGAAAGTTTGCAGAGTGACCAACTACATATGGAAACAGTAAGGTGTCTATGAGGCATGACATCATAGATAAGGCGATGGTCTGGACCCTTGGTCTAGGCTGATGTCATGTGATCCCCATATCACATGATTGGTCACGTGATATGGAGTGAAGTGAAGTCACATGCCTGTACAGTAGAGGAGTCACATGATCCAAAAAAGAGAAAAATGATAAGTCCGAATCGTAGAGTATGAAGAATTGAAAATGAGATGTTACAGGTCCTGAACTACAACACTACCCCCCCATTCTCCAGCTTCGAGGTCTAGCCTTGAGTTGGAGAATTCTATGTAGAAGGGACTGAAAGGGGAAAAGAGAGACGTAAATATTGTTTCAGAGATTCCGTGGATAGGATATGGTGCCACGGGGTGGAGTTTGTGAAAGTCGCTTATTGCCTCTTGGGCATGGGAGAGATTAACGGCAGGTTCCCAGGTACGGTCTTCTTTGTTTCAACCTTTCCAATGAACCAAATATTGAAGCTTGCCACGATAAAGACGTGATTGGATGATACAGTTGATCTCGTATTCTTTGTGACGTTCTTCTGTCATGTGAATAGCATCTGGTTTAAATACGTGTTGACCGGCCTGTGGTGCTTTGTATGGTTTGACTCTGGAAATATTTACGGTGGGGTGAATGGAGATGGTGGAAGGAAGGATAAGTTTGATAGCATTAGGGAGGACAAAGGAAATACAATATGAGCCGATGAATTTCTGTGTTAATTTATGTGCGGGATAAGGGAGTTTAAGATGATCAGTGGATAACCAGACCAGATCAATGACGGAGTAAGAGGGGGCGGAGGATCATTTAGATTCTGTGGATTGTGTCATGCGATCGTGGGTTTTTTGCAGAACTTGTTTAATTTCGTTGTGAGAATGACCAATGTTTTTTGCTAGTGACCCCCCAAGAGTCATAGTGGAGATTGTGGGCTCTGATCCCATGTGTGGTGCGTAATTGCACGTAACAGAAAAAGGGGTGGTGCCAGTAGCAGTGGTGAGTGATGAGTTATGTGCAAACTGCGCCATTTTGAGCCATTCGGTCCAAGACTCTTGTCATTTTGCTATGTAGGCATGTAAATAGCTGAGGATTTCATGGTTAACACGTTCTATTTATCCATCCATCTGTGGATGATAGGCCGTCAAGAGCTTTTGGGAGATGCCCAAGACTTTGCACAACTCGGTTGTGAATTCTGAAACAAACTGTGGTTCCCTATCGGAGAGGATCATGGTGGGAAGTCTGTGGAGACATCAGACATGGTCTTTAAATAATTTAGCTAAATCAGAAGAAGTTGTTTTTAAGCATGGGAAAAGAATGATTCCTTTAGAAAATCTGCCCACGACTACCCCTATGGAATCATAACCAGAAGAAGAGGGTAGTCCTGTGATGAAGTCAATAGATATATCTTCCCATGGGTGAGAAGCAATGGGTAAGGGTAAAAGTTTTCCTATCAGTGGCTTTGACAATCCCTTTGTGAGGGAGCACACCTGGCAGTGTTCGATGTAAGAAGAAATGTCTTGTGTAGCACCAGGCCACCAGTAAAAGCGTTTGATAGAAGTTATTGTACAGTCACGGCCGGGATGACCTGCGACGGGTGAATCATGAAAAAGTGAAATGAGTTCGTTGCAAAGGGAAGGGGGCATGAAAATGATGCCATTAGAAGAGTGGAAGAGTTTGTCCGACGCATAGTATTCACATTCATTAATTGCATCTAGATTAAGTTTAGAGGATTCAAGGCATAGTTTAGTGTCAAAGTTTGGAGAAAGAGACATGAAAGATATTGCTTGGATTCCGGTGGAACCAAAGCCTTTTTTGTTGCATTGGGATTCATCAAGGATCGTTGTTTCTGAGAGTGTGTGGTTTTCTATTTTTTCAATGATTAGTTGAGTGATGCGATCACCTTTAGATATATGGAATGGGGTGGAAGAGTGGTTGAACAGAATTACTCCAATTTCTCCCCTAAAATCAGTGTTGATGACGCCAGCCATGACATTGATTTTATGTTTGAAGGTGAGGCCGGAACGAGGAGCAATTCTGCTGTAGGTACCAAAGGGGAGTTGAATCTTGACATGGGTGGGTATAAGAAATTGGTCATGGGTGGGGATGTCAAGATCCGCTGTGGAATAGAGATTGAAGCCGGCTGCTTCGGGGGTACCTTTGGTGGGAAGGCGGGCATTGGGGGAGGTGAGGGTGACCAGAATGGAAAGGGATTGTGAATGAAGAGAGGAGGAAGGAAAGATCATGATATTTTCATTAAGCTGATCTATGGTGTCACCATGGTCCAGTCAGCGGGATAGAGTGTCCACGCGACTGTTTGTAGAGCCTGGTTTGTAAATAAGGGTATAGTTAAACTCTTATAAGAGTTTATGCCAGCAGGCTTGTCTTCCTGAGAGTGTCTGTGGTTTTTTCCAGTATTCAAGATTTTTATGGTCGGTCCAAATCTCGAAACTTTTTTCCAATAAGGTAATGACACCATTCTTCCAGGGTGCAGATGATGGCCAGCAGCTCTTTGTCGTATACAGGGTAGTTCCGCTCTGCAGATGAGAAGGAATGGGATAGGAATGCACAGGGACACCAGTTGTTATCCTCCCCTAGGACAAAGAGAACTGCACCAGTGGCGATGTCGCTGGCATCTGTTTTAATGTGCATTTCCTTTGAGGAGTCTGGGTAGGCGAGAAGGGGGGCCTTGGTGAAAGACAGTTTGAGTGTGTCGAAGGCCTTTGTTGAGCCTCTCCTCAGACGTAAGGGATGTTCTTTCATGTGAGATCATTAAGTGGCTGAGCTGTTTGGCCAAAGTTACTGATAAAATGTCGATAATAGTTACAGAGTCTGAGAAAAGACTGGAGTTGTTTCAATTTTGTTGGAGCTGGCCAGTCGAGGATTGTGCTAACTTTGTTGGACTGCATGCCCACACCATTAGCAGAAACTGTCATTCTGAGAAAGTTAACTTTGTTGGTGTTAAAAACACATTTTTCAGGTTTGGTGTAGAGGTCATTGTTGCACAGTCGTTGTAACACCTCTTTGACAACTTCCAAATGTTGATCGTCCGTTTGGTTTTTTGTAAAAATGTACATGTCGTGGAGGTAGACAATGACGACTCCATACATGTCATTAAATATGTCATTCATCATTTGTTGGAAGGTGGATGGAGAGTTGGTAATGCCAAAGTACATGACTACTGGTTCGTAGGTGCCGAGAGGTGTGATGAAGGCTGCTTTCCACTTGTCACCTTCTTTAATGCGGATGTTGTTATATCTCCACCATAGATTGAGGCAGGTGAATTTGTCGGCGCCTTTGAGTCTGTCCACTAATGATGAAATGAGCAGAAGAGGATAAGAATTTTTTATGGTTCCGTCATTTAAATATCGATAGTCCATAACGAGTCATTTTTCGCCAGTCTTTTTGGGAATGAAAAATACCAGAGCCATTTGTAGGGATTTTGATGGGCATATATAGCCCTTTTCCTGCTCAGACAAGATGAAATTGCAGACTTCTTCTAGTTCAGCATTGGAGAGTGGGATGATGCGACCTTTGCATGATACAAAGTCAGGTTTGAGATCAATAGCATGGTCCCATGGTTTGTGAACCAGCATGCATTTGGATTCTTCCTTGCTGAACATATCAAGAAATGCGTGATATTGAGGAGGTACTTTGTCAGTGAGTCCCTCTTCAATGGAGCAGATGTTGGTATTCCAGATACCATAGGTGAGGTTTGCTGCATTGATTGCCTTGCAACTTGCCGTGCAGTAGGTAAAGGAGATTGTTTTATTGACCCAGTCAATGAGTGGGTTATGGCGTTTGAGCCAATCCCAACCTAGATAGATACTGTGAGTTCCAAGATCAGTGATCATGGCGTCAACACTTTCAGAATGTCCATTGTAAGAGATGATTAAGGAAACGTAGTCCATTATGTTACCATGTGAAAAGGAAGATCCATCGGCATTGGAAATGGAACATGGGTGGGATAGTTTTTGGGTGGGCATTTTCAATGAATGAACCCATTTTTTGTTGATGAATATATGGCAAGCACCAGAGTCAAGCAGAGCTTTTTTGGATTTTTTTGTCATTTGGAGTTGTTTTTGAAGTAAACCTGTAGATTGACATCAAATTTGTCACCATCTGATATTTGTCTGTTCAATATAAGGTTAAGGTCAGGGGAGGTTTCTGACAAAGAAGAAAGAGAAAATTTTTTATTTTTTACCAATGGAGAGTTAAGCACACTATTTTTTAATTCCGGTGCTGCGCTCTTTTGAGATGCTCCTTCGGAATGTGTAGCAAGACTAGATAAATTGTTCAGTGAAATCTCATCATCTGACACACTGTCCATCTCCCCAAGCATAGAAAACCGGTTAAACATAGGAGAAAAAAAGAAGAAGATGTAGTAAAATTACATTGGTTGGAATGTTCAGAATGAAGGTCCTTCACTGAATGAATACCTCCCTGGTTCATTCGGCCTTGCCTTTTCCCTTCAACCCTTCAGCAGCGAGTTGTCAAGCCTATATTATAAACAGGTCAAAGTAGTAGGCCTTGGCTTCTTCGTTTTGCCAGGCCAGGGTAAAGGGAGAGGTGGTGGTGGGGACAACAGGTAGTGCAGATGTTATGCCCATCATTGGGGCGAGTTCAATTTCTCGCATGTTGGTGCGAGGGGGAATGTAATAGGTTTTGCCTGTGGTGGGATCAAAGACTGGATGACCACAGGGCTTTCTTGGTTCCTTGCAGTTGGCCAATAGGTGACCAACCTTATTACAATTATAGCATTTGTAGGTTTTGGTGTGCGATTGGACAGCCTGACAGATTCTAAGTACTTCCGATTGTTCCAATCTTTCCAAGTTTGGAAATGTGTGGGAAAGTTCCAGAAGTGGTTCCAGTGGTTCTAAAGATACTTCCAATTTAGAAGTTCAGAACAGTGTGGGAAAATTCTGGAAGTGGTTCCGGTGGTTCTAAAGATACTTCCTGTTCGG
>JBBPQR010000107.1:0-19018 GCA_038092615.1 Boletus sphaerocystis | reverse complement strand
TTGGAAAGGCTTTCAATGCAAATCAAAAGAGCGCTACTGCCACAAACACTTTGATGGGGGGGGGGGGGAATTCGAGAGCTGCTCGAGCCCTGCATGTCGAAGAGTCAATAAAAGAAGTGGCAAAATACCATATGACTGTGACGGAGGATCAGTCGAAACACATACTGGGTGCTATTGGGTAATCTCTACATGTTCTGAATCAGTCAGATTGCATGTGAATTTAAGCCTGATTAGATTAAGTGGCTGCGGCGATTCGCACTCTTGATGCATCGATACAATTTCCAAACCCGCAATAATCGGTGGAAGCTAGCTTCCATTGTGATACTTGCCTCACTCCGTGCGCATTCTCGGCCATGCATCTTGAGCACGGACATTGTGCAGAAAAACTCAATACGCGAGCTGTTTGATTGAGTAAGTTATAAAAGCCATTGAGCAGGATGGTGTGCGTCGAGATTGCGCATCCATGGTGGGAAGACAATGTGGAACTGACGACCAAAGCGTTTTGCAATGCTTCCCAAGTAAGCGTGGCGAACGGTGAGGTTGATTGACCCTCGGCTACTGCACAACAAGCATCTCTTCTGCCGCCCAGAATACACTGATAGTGAAGATCCGGCAGGTGCAGGTGCTAGTGAATCTCGGCCTATATGCCCATCCTGCTTGAACATAACATCAAGGGAGTACAGGACTTTGCATCCGCCAGGCTCAAAGACCATGAAGGACACAATGTCTATTCTCTACAACCAAGTCATGGCAATCGCTTCGACGGTTTTTCATGGCTGTTGCGGTATTCTAAACACAACTACCATGACAGAAAACCACCAGAGACCTCGAGTGATCATCAACATATGTAGCTCCTCTCCATGCAGAATTCATGACCAAGCGTGATACTTGTAGGATCTCACCAATAACTCCACCGACTCTTCCAGCAAGCCGTGATTTCAACAAAGTGGCAGTTATTGGTCAGTCTTCTCAAATTTAAAGATCAGTGTAAACCTGACTTTGGACTAGATGCCGACTCTTATATTCCTAATTACTGGAGTGCTAATCAATTGACTCGAGCTCATTATCGCTGAGACTACATTCCGTTGAATGCATCGGTCAGACCATACAAGTGAATCTGGTTTGTCTATGTAGGGTATACTGGAAGGGTAGTAATAGTGTACACTGATGCATCGCTACACAAGGTTTGGTCAAGTATTGGATATAAGTTGGGTCTTTGTCACCCTTTTAACAATTTTGGTTTGGGGAAGATCAGCAACCTCCGTTTCAAGAAAATAAGTTGCTTAAAACTATTTCTTGGAGGCAGGGAAAGTAACCAAGGATGAGCCAATCGAGACGGCATGAAGTCCATGATGCAGATATGCCCATAAGCAGGGAGTATGTGGTTGATACTAAACCAAAGCTTTGGAAAGCGTCTCAATACGCAACCACTCAGGAGATGGGCCATATACACTCACACTATAAAAATTGCAGGATCGTTTGTCATCGTCGAGCGACAGGTAGAGCAAGAAGCGAACCCCAGTGTAACCAGAATATGAGACAAACACCGTGGCGCTCAACAGATCGAGATGCCACACGCGGCTGAGGTATATAGACCATAGCAGAATACCCAATGCGATAGATAGCTGAGCGCTGAGGGGGACGACCATAGGAAGGGTGCGTCTACCCATGAGACGATCCCCAGAGATGTCTTTAAAGTCCTATGCATGCATTGTCAAAGCAAAGACTGCTGGCCTCAACTGAACGGCTAGCTGGGCCATCTCGGGCACGTGGGACCTGTCACAACCTACAAGTACATATATGAATACAAAAGCCACTTCCGATGAGTAAAACACCCGATATACTTGCCAAGAGTGCCCCACCAAAACCTGCGCAACCGTACATGGCCGCAGTGAGGGAATTCTTCAGGATGAAGGATTCATCCCCGTTGAGTTCGTTGTAGAACACGGTCATGACCTGGAGTGCTAAGCTGATATAGAACAGCTTTTTACTGTATGCCATTGAGACTGCCAGGCACACGGGGGTAAGAATCCATCGCAGAGACCTGGCATGAGGTTCAGTGATTCTTCCGGAGGGAAGTGGGCGAAAAGGTTTGTTGATCTTGTCCTCGTCGGGTGCCTTGATTTGATTCGCAATGTTGCAATTTAGCAAGTGAAGCCAAATGCATGCAACTACGTGGATGATGTGTGAAGGATGACACACTGGGGCGACAGCGAGCGAGAAGTGTGTCTTTGAGGCAGAGTTGAGAAGTGTCACAATGGACAACTTAGGACACACCTGTGGGACAACTGCCTTGATAATATTGGCCTTGGTGAAGAGGAAAAGTGTGTGGAGATGGTACAAAAAATCAAAGTTCTGGGATAGATAGTCCATCGTCTTGATAGTGAGACAATACCTGGTAGTGAAGTGAAATTCAATGCTGTGGGTGGATTCTGACCATGATCATTTATAGCGCCGTAGCTTGGTGACTCACCAGTCCACATCGCGATATCCGAAGATTGGAAAAACCTAAGCCTGCAGAATGAAATAATACCTACATGGGGCCCAGACCAGTACCCTTCTCCTAACCTGAACCAGGATTCCGGGTCAGATTTTACCCTGAATTCCAGTCGCTCCTCAACTTGAAGCCATACGGGTGTACCACGGGTGTGGACGCATAGTGATTTGCATCTTGAGCCAAAAAGAGCCAGGATGCATTGCCCTGATCCTGCACGTGGACCGGCGTGGTGACTCGAGCAATTGAGCTGCAGACGGTCGATGAAAAAAATGGTTTGACTTTTTCCATCCTCTAATCAAAATGCTGAAATGGAGTGTGGTCCGATTGATGTCAGTATGTTGACAAGTGAGGACGCCAAGTTGCTAACGGCATCAACCTCTTGCTGATGGAACCCCGTGCTTCCGACCATTGTTGCATATTGGGAACTATTCATCGTTGTAGTGAGATCGTGGGCATAACCACGTTCTGTTACATCTCGGTTCTTTGACCCGATCGGCGGTTTTACTGCAAGGAACAAAAAAATCTCGTGCATTAGTCCTTAGGTTGAACGCCAGTTCGAACCGAACTTCTCCTGAACCAAACAATAGGAATCCGGCAAGTCATAGCTAGATACCAGCAAGACTCACAGTAAGAATAATGGGCTGAACCTTGTGGATGATGTGGACGACGATCCGCTGGAATAAGAATGATCATATCATCAAGGTGAGACGGGCGGTTGCCCGAGTGTTGACACCTGATGACAGGTGAGGCTGAACGGAACGGAGGTCCAGGTTCTTTCCATCCTTACTTTCTCAGATTCAATCTGGTGGATTGATGTGGCAATTATTACTTGTTCAAGTTTACTGACTCTAGAGTGAAGCAGTTGAAGAAATGCACCGGACTGGGACCTTGGTTAAATTTCTAAATTTGGTCCAGGACAGCGCTGATACAAGGACACCGGGCACTGGACACCGGAGTCAGCACAAACCATCAACAAAAATACTGTGCTTTTGGTAGGTGGTTGAAGGGAAGCAAGCGTGGTCCTGAGGAAGTACTACTGGTGAGTGTGTTGGCGCATGCAGAGGTGTCTCAGTGGCCTGGCTATCCAGCGTCTGGGGTATAACCATCCTTACTATGTCTCCGTTCATCAAGATTTACAAATCACCATGCGAGACTTTTCGCATCATGATGCCAGATCTCACTGTGGATGTCATTTCCTACTGCGTGTTCCACGGACCCTATGGAAACCAGCTGATCATGAGGTGGTGTGCACCTCGCTATTGTGTACGTACATGGCCTTATCGCACCCACCTTTCGCCTCGATTTTGCTTATCCAGCTCATTGGCATCCGCGTGCGCACACGCTTACTCGCGTGTTCGGCACGAGGGCACACTAGTAGACATCTCTCTCTCTGGATTTACGAATGCTGATATTGTTCTCTATAGCACATAGGTGATGATATATCATGTCCATTGGTTATAGCAAAAGACTCATTCTCTAGGGTTGCACTCTAGATATGTGGCATTGCTCCCAATAGGTGTACATCAAGGATGAAAGCCATACCACATATGTAGGTCATTTAGCAAGCAAAGCACCAATAACCCACTCATAAGCACCTAGGAACACTGCACCACCGGCACATATCCAAAGTGTCCATGGTACGACACCGGCAAATAGTGCCCTTGGTTCCTCGACAGTATAAATTTGCCTACAGCGACTCAGGAGTGAGGGCAGTTCCAAGGTGGGATCCTTGACATTACATTACCAAGCTGTCGGAAAAGTGGACGCAAAGACGATGCACGTACTCGCGCATCTAGCATCACTTGCATCTTGAGAACATCAAGGGGTGTTGTTAACGCAGCTGTGATACCACCCGCAATGCTCCCACATACCGCGGCCTCCGCCGCATGAAGTGGACGCGAGCCCATAGCCAGGGAGAGTCGGCACTTCAAGAACTTGTACATGGGAAATTGAAGTGAAGTAAATGGGATCTATGACGAGGATGAGGAATGGGCCAGAAAGGTCAGTGGCTAGTATTGCCTATTTCGCACATGATTGTTATCCCAAATCCGCGGTAGAAGCCCCTTAGACCGCTGTACTTCAGAATTATCTTTGTAGCCCCAAGGGATGTGGCGGTGGATCCATAAGATGATGTTTGTGTGGGCGTTTTTATCACTTCAGTTGGAACACGGATTAAGCAGGCTGCCTAAAAAAGTATGTAACGTCAGAGACTCAAGACATGGCAATAACACAGGTCGAATACAATTTCACCAAATGGTTTAGCGGAGCTAGTTGTCCATGCAAGGGCAAAGATTGCTTTGACATTCCATATGTTGAGAAGAATATTGCCGCTATTCTCCAGCCATAAATAGTCGATCAATAGGCACGCAGTACCTACTGCCTGGTGTGCTGCCCACAACAACACTCCCGATGCCTTTGTAGATCCCTCTGAACCTGTCAGCCTTCATGAATCCTTGAGCAGATTGTAACCGCATCTTGACCGTGTCTATTGGAAAGAAAAGCAAGTTCATAGCTGTCCCTGCCACACCTCCTGCCTAAGCATGATCAAGAGTATTGGGAATGTTCATGTGGATGCTTGCGGAGAAAGGAACTGGGCAGTGCACGATGAGGGACTGCGAATGTCGGCTTGCGTTCGGTTTCCATTTCGCCCGACTTAGTGGATGGAACGGAAGATATAAGCGGAGGCAAAGAGTTAAGAGTCCTGTTTGAAAGTCATGTCCATTTTTGGAACTCTACCTTTGACTTGAACTCACTACTCGGAAACCGCCAAGTGCAATCTTGAAAACAAAGTATGGATGATACGCTTGAGATTCCGCGTCCTTGAGCAGATAGTATCGAAGAAGGCGATCATTCCTCCGGCGATGAAGATGCTGGACTAGATCGGACGAAGCTTCCGTGAGTACCCACACCAATGCCACGTACACAATCCCTCCCACTTGGCTATCCACTCCTTTCAACACACCAATTCATCCCATTCGCTGTGCTCAACGACATTGTCATCAATGAGGGTTGCACAGGTGGAACGTACGGTACTATTTATCAGCATTGCAGTGTGCGGAGGGGGCGGGTGATGTACATACCATGTGGGTAGACAGTGAAATCCAAGATTGCCTAGTCGCTTCCCGTCTGGTGTATACAATTGCCTTAGCATCAACAGCATCGACAAACCCCCACCATCGTCTCAAATTCCTCGTCAGAAGACTGAGCATACGAGTGGGGTCCGCCAAGTACCATTGGTGAGTAGACCCCCTTCAATCTGCATACGTCACATATCTCGTATGATCATTTTACAGTCATCCACCCCTTGTCCACTCCTTGTCCAGCCCATAGCCCTTCTTAATACGGTTCAATACACATACAAGAACACAAAACGTGAAACGTGTACCTCATTTTCAAATTCAACAAACGCAAAACCTTTTGGCTGACCATTCTTGTCTTCTGCCAGACGAATACCCTTGATAGGTCCATACTATATGCATCACTCGGATCAATACCAGCAACTGGATAGAAACAAGAGGCTTACCCTCGAAACCACCCTTTCAGAATCCCCATTAGTGAATTTGCTAAGACCTGCAAGGTACACCTCTTGATCATTCACATCAGCATCAGTGTGTTCTTTCTTCTGCTCAGGGTTCGAAATATAGACACTGAGTGTACGTTCAGGTTCCAGCCACATCTGTGCAATTCGAGTGCTCTCTGCTGCAGCCTGCGTGTTGCGTGAGCGGGCGAATAAACCAATTTATGTAGCGTGGGAGACTTACTGGCAATGTGAACTACACATAACAAAAGCGACGTGTCGCCTTGAACTTTTACTTAACTACCGGACATTAAGTATGAGACCAATCCAACCATACTAGTAACAAGGGTTAGCAAAGCAATGGCCATAAACCAGTCAGACGAACCTTTCCAAACAGATCGCGAATAGCAGTGTTGTCTGTTCTCTCAGGAAAGTTGGTTACATATAACACGATGCGAGGTGTATGCTAACTTCCGACCCGTCTGTGTTTCTTGTCTTTGGTGAGTGCAGCAGGGATGCTTTCCTGCACAAAGACGAGCAGATAGCTGTTTAAGCACTTGAATCACATACTCGTATAGCAAAGTCGATGGTCACGACAAGTGTTTCCAGCATGTGAGTGATTCCACACTGCAAAATTAGTTTGGCACGGCATACCTCTTGTGCAAATTCCAGTATGCACATCTTTGAAAAGTGCATTGAGCTGTCCTTCGCTGGTTCCAACCAGCAGATCAGCAACAAAAACAGTGCAATTCTCGCGGTCCCTTTGATCAGAAAATCAAAATCAAGCATTGCTTTTTGTGCGACAAACATACCTTTTCAGCGGCACGCTTAGAAGTTCTAACCGGAAATAATCAATCGAGCCAACAACAAAGTATAAGAGGGGATCATACCCATTCGCACTTTCTTACTGGCACCACCATCAATTTCGGGCTCCTCACTCGCTTTGCGCTTCCCCTTAAGGTGGAAGGAAGAAAAGAAGGGTACTAGTAATATAAATTATTATAAAACTTAAAACTACACGAAATGAAACGAAAGAGAGCATTCACCCGATAAAGAGGATCACAACCACCGTCGCAAACAGTGCAATGATCCAAACGTCCCAGCCGACGCCTCAACCGTGCTGATGTTCGCTGTCGCGATCGACAAGACGGTCTGTGTGGGTGTGGGGACCCGAGACAGGACGGAGTGCAAGCGAGCGAGGACAACGAGATTGTCAATAGGCCGATCGGATCAGCGATTGTACCATTAGCAACAGTGAGGACCTGACCATTGAACGGGGAAAAGAAAGAAGGCAAGAAAAAGAAGAAGAAGAAACGGGTCAGCCACTTTACGTTCTGAGTCAGAGCTTCGATCGAACACCTTGAAATCGGAGTGGAAGGATCCGATCGAAGGAAGAAACAGGAGAAGAGACAGAGAAAGAGAAAGAACTCCGGCCTATTTCAAATTGGCCACTCTCGGGGTTCAGGGTCCAACATAATGTTCAACACAGTTGCAAATTGTTACATCACGGTGAACAATCTCGAGCTCCTCCCCCGGTCGCCGTCGCCATTGCACACAAAAGGAAACCGTCACACATGACCGGTAGGTCGCAGAGGGTTGGGCATGTGAATGACACGCGGAGGACTTTGTTATTGATAGGAGATCTTGGCCAGGCAATGTACTACTTGAATGACGCTTACACTACTCTCCTTCTTCATACAGCTCCTCAAATGACGAGGTTTTATCACAGTAGTAAGAGTGTCTCCCAAGGATGTTGTCAGATACAGCATTGCGGGTTACGAGTTTTGGCTTTTTGCGACCTTGCTGCTCGTCCATCGGCTCCAACGTGTGCTTCGACTGCTTCATAGTCATCTGCCGAACTTCGCAAGCACCAACTTCTGTTTGAAACGTTTGTTCCCAAGCCATGTCATTGGCAGGCCAGTCCAATTTCAGGTGATCATCGAACACCTTGATGATGTAGTCATGAGTCTTGAGGTGTGCGCAAGCTTCAGCGCGCCTGAATGCCGGATGCGTGTTCAGGAAGCATGACTCATGAACCGCAGCCAAGATCATCTCATCGCTGTTCTCAATTTTGTCGTAATAGTATTTGAAGAGGTCCACGAGTTCTTTCAAAAGCTTGTCCAGCACCTCTCTATCAGGAAAGAGAGGCAGATCGAATATTGTCTGTGCAGAAAAAACACTCCATTTCCCCTCCGAACCCTCCTCTATTTCGAAGGTATTCTTTATGAAGTTGCTGCGCCGCTTGTCAGAAGTGGATGATGGTGAGTACATGAGGGCAGTCCACAAAAGCACCCAGAAAGCAGACTCCATATCACCAGAGGCATATTGTTCTACGGTTCTGTCTTCCACCAAGTGTGCAGACATGAACTGCCAAGTACCCTAGTTGAAACCTTTTTAGAAGGAGGCCACAGGAAGCAATCGATCTGACATACCGTGCACAATGATCTGCGGGGCGATTTGGAACCAAAGGGTTTTGCCAGCTCCCAATCAATTAAGTATCCTTCCCCCTTAAAAATGACGATATTTCCAGCACTGATGTCTCGGTGCAGGATTTGAACAACGCATGCTTCTCTATGAGCTTCGCATAAATATCGCCTTCGGAGACAATACCTTCAGCGATGATGCGCCACGAGTCCTTGAAATACACAACAGAGTCCCCTTCAACGTGGTATGCGGGACAAGCACATGTCGCACAACAGGCGGGGAGTTCGGAGAGAAGCTGGGAAGTGGAAAAGATGATCGAGATCACAGATTGCGTGGCTTTTTCGGCTGCAATTCCTGCCATTGGGATCTTGGTTTTGTGCATTGGCGCCCCCGGGGGCAACCCCAGCTTTACTCTTGCCAGCTCGACTTCCTGGTCAGTGACGCGCGAAATTGTCGTGTCCACACCATACACTTCTTGTGAGGCCCGCGAATAACGATAAAGAAATTCAACGAGTGCTGGGTCGTCACTGTAGGGAATAGGTTCCGTGACTACAACCCCCTCCCTATCCCACCGAAGAATCTGTGCGTTCTGACGAGTTATGAAGACGGAAAAGATATGGGTGCGAAACTGTGCCGACATCTGTGCTGCAGCATAGGCTGTTATCTGCCCCAACACCTCTATGGCTGAGTCTGTTTCCTTTACAAATCTCTGCTTCTCGCATGGTGTATCGCCATTTGGGATGAAAAATGGATCTTGACCTCTCCACTTGAATTCGACGTGTATTTCCATAGTTCGGGTGTCACAATGACCTGTTATCTCTTTCCTGCCATCAGAGTAGACAGTGACATCGGGTTTGACCCCGAAACCAAACCCACTATCCTTGTCGCCTCGTGCATGGGTATCGACAAAGCTTAGTCCTGGGACAAGTGCTGTGGCTGCAGTAATCTGGAGGAAGGGGAGGTATGAGTAGCTTGCCTAAGTCAGATTTGGCCAATACGCGTACAAATGGGAAATATGCATCGCCTTCTTGTTTTGATTCAGAAACCAGACAGAACCTCCTCGCATGAGATTTTGTGGCCACTCACGTTCCCTTCCCGGGTGGAAGATAAGTGGACAGAAAAGATTTAACCAGCATTGGGCCAACAACCCGTGGTACCATCGAGCTTCCGAGGGCTACAAGTGCCGGATCATGCGGGAGAGGTTGGAAAGAGTAGGTAGATTGTAGAGGTGACCTTGGCTTGATGGGAGTGCTCGAAACAACTTTGGGCTTCATTGCCACTGTTCGACGAATGACTGCTATGAACGACCTGCACAACTGTCGGCGATAACTGGCTGAGTAAGAGTCACGAGGGTGTTAGTTTTGCCGAGCTTGCTTGGGCAATCCAACTACTTCGATGTTATGAATCTATCTCAAGTTGTTTGTTTTGAGCACAGAAGGCATGAACATGATGAAGAAAATTAAGGGTGGAATCTGCATCATCAGCAAATAAAATAAAATCTTGCTAAGGCTTGCAAGGTTCCCATGATCATGCTAGAGCTTTCCAGCTGCACACCCGTTCCTGGCTATCCTTGCCAGAACTTACCAGCCACACACCCGTTCCTGCCTGTTCTTGCAAGCCCTTGCTGGCCCATGCAAGGCCAACATATTGAAACGGGACCAAAACTTGAACAAGTACAACCTAGTAAATAGGTTGGACACGTGAACTTATGGCGACGACTGAGGAGGAGTCGGTGTCGTAAACAACGATGAGGACGATGGTGAAGGTAGACGTTGGTATTGATACGAAAAAACGACGTAGCATCCGATTATGAGGATGAGGTGGCTAAGTGCAATGGTAAAGAGTAGAAGTGGTAAACAAAAGTCCAGGCCCCAAGAGGAGAGTAGACAAGTGAATAGGACTGAAGAAAAGACGACAAGAGGGAATGGTATATATATGATACTAGGGTGGTTTAGGGTAGGTCGTCTGAGTCCTAAATAGTTAAGGGCCGGTGAGGGAAAGTCAATGATAAGGAACATGAGGTAAACGCAAGGTAACCGTGAGACGTGACATCATAGATAAGACGAGAGTCTGGACCAGGTCTAGACTCGAGTCACGTGTTATCCCACGGTCACGTGTAAGGTCACGTGACAGAGAAGAGCAGAATGTCACGTGATCTAAAGAGGGGTAAGTCAGGTGACTTAGTCACGTGACTGCGAAAGTGAAAACGACTAAGTCCGATAAGATGAAAAAATGAAAGTACGCAGCGTAAGGTCCTGAACTATAACACATATATCACTTGTCGGACAAGAGTCAAGTCTACAAGTATGCTAGAGGTTCCAACTCATCCCGGTCCATATTCTCGCCATCCTCTGTGCCCAGCTCGTCTTCTCCACAGTAATCCAACTCTTTCTCTTCTTCCACAACTTGATCTAATCCTGTATACTCGAATTCTTCCATTTCATCTAGGAGTTCATCGCTCGCCAGCAAAGTAGATACCCCCAGATCATCTGCTGCATTCTCTTCGCTTTCGTCCTCTTCGCTTTCATTCTCTTCGCCATCACTTTCCTCACCTCCACCACCCTCGTTGCACCTCCTTGACCTGGTGCCTTCTTCGATATCCCCTTCTGTCGTACTTTCACTATCATCTCCACTACCTATCTCCACGTCGCTGCTTGTTCTTGCATACCAACCTTATTCATATTCTAGCCCAAATGGAACCTTGTCCAACTTATTGCAGTCATTGAGAAGGTACTTGGTTTCCTCTTGTGTTGTCTTGTGGCCAACGGTGCCGCCATGATATCGCATAAACATATCCCGATCAACAAAGCTGTACATAGTTTTATAAGCAATAAACAGATTGTTTTTTCCGTACTCACATATTGACATAGAACCATTCCTAGTCCTTGTGGTTCTCTGATGGTTGACGAGCGATTAAATGTGGCAACAATGTTGAAGTCTGTCCGTATGTGAATGCAGGGATAAGGTGAACTCCCCGGATGATCAGCTTGGGATCGAGGAAACCAAACGCAGATGGATCACTGCTATCGTAGAATCCAACTCGTGGAAGATGTTTTGTGGGCCAAATTGATGTGGTCTCCATGCTCCATGCCAACCACTATACCCAGAGGAAATTCATTTGCCTAACTTTTGCTTGATAGCGAACATTTAGATGAAAGATTCCGATAATACAAGCATACCAGTAGGGGTGGGGGTGTTCATTTTCATCTTCGCATGCAAGAACAATGACATCGGTGTGTATATGTGGATTGAGAGCATCTTGAGCATGGCATAAGTTGTAAGTTGTATAGTTGACTCGAAGAACTTTGTGGCGATATATTCGATTTTGCACAAAGCTAACCATGTTTCGTTGATGTGCTGTGAATTCTGTTTCATCGCTATCATATCCATCACCCATCAAACGTGACAGAAGGCGGTTTTTGAGCTTGGGTAGGAAGTTCTGTGAATGTCATGAGAACCTGACCAGTCTCGCTCTTGTTTTTCACCCAAACCTTCATCACTGGGTCATCCTGATTCCTCCCACACCAAGCAGAGATGTCCCAGTAGAATTGTTGAGAGGTGAAGACTTGATAATGGGTATCGGGAGAGCAGTGCGGAAGTGGATCTTGATCAACAAAATGCAAAAAAGGCATATTGTCTCCCGCGGCGGAACTGTCATGGCCACGATAGTTTTCAATATCTTGTAGCCTGTGGAGTAAGCGCTCTCGGTATTGTTGCCTCGTAATACCTTGCATGAATTTGATCTTGTTCGTTCGTGCATAGAAGCGCTTTACACGACAGTGTTCAAGTTCTCCCTGGTTGGGTTCCAAATTATTAGTGGTTGATCTCGAGGTTTTGGAGGAGGTGAGCTGTTGTACCCATCACTTGTGTTGAATAATTATCAGTTGTGCCAAAAAGCCAGATAGATCGGACATAGTCACCAAGCGCGTGAAGCTTGTACGTGGACATGTTGAAGTTTCATTGCTTTGGAGCATTGTCTTCATTTCCACTGTTGAATACTCTAGTGAGTAGTCACTATTATATTAGTAGAATATAAGTACCTGTTGAATACTCTAGTAAGTAGTCACTAGAGTAGAGATAAAATCTATGAGTTCGAAATAGTACCTGCTTAGGTAATATGTGGCTATGTGCCACTAACCCGGATGATCCTAAGTATTTCCACACTCCCCATCAAATGGTAGTGGGGCAGTTAAGTAGTAGAACTAATATAGAATCAAAAGAAATAAAGTACCTCTATGAGGTTACCTATGTACGAACATTTCGTGTCCGTGTAGCATCATCTACGCAGTGGGTGTGGTGCGTCCGTTTGGCGTCCCGATTTGGTAAGTCGCAGCTCGGCTATTCCCACTTGTGCGCACCCGACACATGGGCCAAAAATTGCTCTCTCATATTTGCTTTGCGATCGCTACAATTTATGCTGTGCATAAACAGCAAAGCAAAGGAGCGGTCACGATAACGACTGAAGACCTTCAAATAAATCACCCGATCCACTGTGCCGGCAGCACTGATAAAAGCTGGTCTTCACTGCAGGATTAATCACAACGTAAGTCAGAACATGCTAATCCCTGTTCACCCACGTTGTATGAGAACAACACACGGGAAACAAGCCAGTATTTATCGTGCAAACGATGTATTCTGCATCAATGGAACACCATGATTATGAGCTTGTGCAAAATCAGTGAGAAAATGATCAGATGTAGTGAACAAATTTTGATGCTGACGACCGAAAAAAAAACGTAAAGAATGATTCAGACACACCTTGTTTGACCGTTCGGGTGCTGGGTGGGCCACATGCGATGTACGAAACACCACAGCGACGAGTCAAAAATGACAGACTTGAGAACCGAAGAGATAAGTAGGCATGGCTGAATATTATGATCCATTTATTATTTGTACAGCATCCCACCGGTTTGGAACCATATCCGTATCAAGCTTAAGCAACCTCTCATCCTCGATGCGCAAATACTCACTGAGCTGGATGGCTTGTCAGCTTCAACTTCTCATCGAAATCTCGCAACAAGTGTATGCTTGCCCTTCCACGGCACCATTATGATGCGACATAAACATTATATGGTGTTAGCAACCCGGTCGGCGGTGATGGCAGTCCCTTCAAACGTGTCCGTGCCAGCGCTGCAGTACATCCAAACGAAGGAAAAGCCCGAGCTTGAATTATACTTGCTCTTCAATGCTCTTAACTTGAACTACGAGTTTCATTTTCTACATGACATGTTCAATTACTTTGTGTACACGTTCACCCTTTTTCCTTGCTCCGATATTCGTACTTGTAACTTCACCAAATTGTGTATAATTATAGCAGCTCTATATCTGACAGCTCCTATTGACAAGACAGAAACAAGGTCCCTGCCGATGTATCTAATATTATACAGCTTACAATTATGGCCCATTTACCAAAAAATATAGCCAAATTGTAAAGCCTGTCATGGCCGACTACATATTTTACTTGATATGTTGAAAGCCTACAGTTATATGATCATACAATGTATTATACAGGTTTTAATATTTTCAGTTCCAATTGTGTAGGCCATCAACTCAGATGTGCCAGTGACCCACAGCCAGTGTTTGGGTCCTAAAGTTATGTTAAAGATGGTCGTGCCAGCAGGTGGTATCTTGTATGTTCGTCCTCTTCAAAACCCCTTGTCACACCCCCCTCACACACCCAAGACTGACAAACGATGGTACCGCGATCATGCGCAAGATCGACGTCGTTCAAACGTTCATCCTGCTGCCAAGAATAGGATGGAACTCAGTCGGACACAGGATGAAGAATGCGGTGATGGAGCGGCGAGTGTGGTTATCCTAGGCTAGGTATCCGTTAATTTTCGAAGAATGTATGCCCTTGTTTGGGCCAAGCGGGGGAGGGCCTACTGGTAGTGACCATGATGCATATGTAATGTCAGATGTTTCTGCCTCAAGTTCTTGTAGCGAAGACTGGTATCTATTGACCCCATGCGTTACCTACCGTTACTACCTACGAAGGCTTACAGTTGATACGAGCGAGCCTCGTTGTGGTGACCGGGTCGTGTGTCAAACACACATAACTAAACTTAGAAAAGTTGGCCAATAAAAGGGGTGAGCAAGCATGTCACACTTTCCATAGACCTCTATTTTCGCTTTACCTGAGCTTTACGCGTGCAGAGCTGTATTCCTGCCCCCACCCCCCTCAGTCGTTACTCTTTTCACTTGTTGTCCCTCCTCCCCTTGGCACCTGATCATCCATCCCTTGTACCCACGCCCGCCCGTATTCAACCCACACGCTTTGGCACACATTTCACGCTTGCAATGCGTCGCTCGACCCCCTGCTCGCCTTACACTCGCTTCTTCCAATCAAGCCATCGTTGCTGGTGGAACCACCAGCATGATGCAGGTATGCAAACAAAGCCCAACAAAGTACCACGCTTATGATACATAGGAATCTGTCCTACGTATGCATGCCATTCGCCTCGAACGCATTGACTTTAGTGTCAATATCGACCAGGCTCTCCGCGAGGAGGCAGAGCATGCAGCTTCTGGTGCTGGCGATTGCGAGCTTGACGCGTTAGAGCCTCAAGCCTCCCCCATCTCAGCGCCAGCAACTCGCCATACTTCGTTCCTTAAGGACTACCCTGGAAAGAAAAGCGCAGACAAAGCTCGTCGAAGGGGCCTTCGGCACATCGCCAAGAAAGAGAAGCCTGGTCGACCTTGCTCCAGCCTCTCCAAGAAATACGCCAGGCCGCTTGCCATCAAAGTGGATTACGACGCGCTGTCGCTGCCCGCTGCCAAGGGGGCGTTTGTTGGCATCCGCCCCAAAGTGAGGAGCAGGAGGGAGTGGTCCCTGGATGAACTCATCCAGAGGGGGTTTGCTGAAATCAAATGGGACAGGTGGTGCGAACGCATGTTGCTTCACTGCCTCCATCTCACTGCCTTCATGAACAGCACGTCGACCGTCTTGCTTGACAAGGAGGACCGAATCATTACGGTTCTAGCAGGTCGACCGTCAGGCGAAGATTGGAATGATGTCCATATGGAAATAAGCACATTGCTTCGAGATGCTGGGGGTAAGGCTAGTAAGCCAGGAAAGCAAGAACAAAGGGGCAACTTTACCCCTCTCTCCTTCAGCGTTTCATACAGGGGAGGGCAGCTGGTATGCCGTCGTCTTTCTTGGTAAGGTGGCATCTCGTTGATCCAGGTAGGCCCCAGGAAATCTAGTTCATACGGAGCAAAATCGCAAGCTCATTTGTGACATCAAGCAGAGCAAGGCAATCCAGCGTGCAGCCAGGTTCATGGCTAGTACATTGTCAAGACACCCACCGAACACACCGCTGATTTTATGCCTCCAGGCGCCTTCGCCATGTATGCACCTAAGATTTACGATGAGTACCACAGCAACCTATCACAGCTGTTGAACCAGTATGACCACCTCCAGCGAAACTTCAGCAACAGCATTTTTCCCACTGCAACCTTCAACTGCGGCCATCGTGTTGTCACGCTGGATCATGTTGACAACACCAACGTCCCATTTGGATTTTGTGCCATTTTCTCCTGTGGCTCGTACAATCCTGTCCAAGGGGGCCACCTTGTCCTATTTGACCTTGACCTAATCATTCGATTCCCCCCAGGATCCACCATCCTTGTCCCATCCAGCACCCTTCGCCATTGTAACGGGACTTGAACTTGAACGAGGGTAACCTAGTTTATAGGTTGGACGAGGGAACTTATGCTGAGGACGAGACGTCGGCGAGTATCGATGACGACGACGACGAGGACAGAGAAATCGTTGATTGGGATAGAAACTATGAAACAACGTAGCATCCGATGACGAGGATGAGACGGCTAAGTGCAAGGGTAGCAGGAGTGGTAAACAAAAGTCCAGGCCCCAAGTGGAGAGTAGACAAGTGAATAGGACTGGGGAAAGACGACGAGAGGGTACGGTATATATATGATACTATGGTGCTTTAGGGTAGGTCATCTGAGTCCTAAATACTTGAGGGCCGGTGTGAGAATGAACAAGATAAGGGAACATGAGGGAGACACAAGGTAACCGTGAGGCGTGACATCATAGATAAGACGAGAGTCTGGGCTAGGTCTAGACTCGAGTCACGTGTTATCCCACGGTCACGTGACGAGGAAGAGCAGAATGTCACGTGACCTAAAAAGGGGTAAGTCAGGTGACTTGGTCACGTGACTGCGAAAATGAAATCGACTATGTCCGATAAGATGAAGATGAATGAAAATACGCAGCGTAGGGTCCTGAACTATAACAGCCATGGCAATGTATCCATTCGACCCAATGAAACCTGCCAATCGTTCACGCAGTATTGCCCAGGGGGCCTACTCCGCTGGGTCACATACGGATTCCGTCCCGTAGGTACCGTAAACGTAGCCATTCGCCGACGTTTTCAAGAGAGTCATACAGAGCGTTGCCAAGCTGCTGGGATGTTTTCCAAAATCAAGGAGCTGCAGCAGGATCGGAAAATTGTCTTCAATCTGAAGAGTTGTATATAAAGCTGCTGTACATATTGCTTAGACAGCCTTCCAATGCCCTCCTTTGCGGCCGCATCTGCAGAATGCCGTTCAGCTCCTACATGAGATCTGTGTACATACTACAACCTACCTACACAGAGTACGCACACAGCCAAATGCATCCTACTGTGTTCGCTATATTTCTCTTTTTCAGACGACAAGCTCTTGGCCTCTAACCCAACCAGCCTTCCGCCCTCTTGGACAAGTACGCACCCGACGCCGAGGTCCCCTTGGTCCCTCTGACAATCTTGCTATGTAATGCAGGTTTCTTGCTGCACAGCATGGATGCGGACAACATACCTGCGTGGTTCCGTGGCCGTGATGGTGACGCTGTCGCATCGATCATGGGGCCTTGGCAAAATTTGGTCAGGGGTCTATTCTGGTTTGGGACGTCCCTAGGCATCACTTTGAGCCCTTTCCGAGTGTTCATGTATGTCGTTGTATTCACGAATGTGTGCGGATGCTGGTGCTGAAGCGGAGGTATAGGTGGAGTGGGTGTCGACGCAGCTCGATCGTGCATGTCAATGCCTCGAAGCATGCGAACATCACATATGGACTTCGCCAACCCCAGTCCGTTAGTGGACGGATCCATTTGACAAGGCTATGCCGATAAGCAAGGGCCTGAACCTTGCCATGCCAAATGTAGGGAAAAGGAAGAAAAAATGAAGCACACTTTGGCCTCTATTGTTTTATTACCCTGGTACCATTCATCTCATTCTAAGTGCAATCTTAACGTTGCTCAATTATTTAGTTTTGCACCCGACGGCACTTGCTCTGCTGAACGCTAGGTGAACTCACTCGATACAACCGAACAACTGAGGGGTGCATCCAGCCTTTACGGTGCTTTCTTACTCATGGCAGTACTCCTCCGAGCCATTGTCATGGTGCAGTAGATCAATATAGTGGCTGCTATACAAAAATTCTTCAACCCCGGACCCTGAAGTCACAAAATGGCCTTCGACCATCAACTTACCAGGTCACAATGATGTAAAACCCATTCTTTCTTGGCGCATTGATCGGCATAGATGGGTCACATTCCATGGGTAAACGGGTCACGAACATACCTCTTCAAGCTGCTTCCTCGAGTTCTTGGTCTGTTTCATCATTGTTCGTCTTCTCCCGGGTTTCATCGGCTTGGATCTTTTAAGCTACTCGTTTGTGGTCCGTGAAGCCGTGAAGCTGTGAAGCTGTGAAGCTGAAACTCGTATGTTCACATGCTCTATTTTAGTGAGATGGAATGTCCTTGACACTGATCTCAGTGGTTTGGATGGCAGGGGTAAGCCTTCCAAGCCTCAATCGACAAAATCATATGGCTGTTATTAGATTTCCACTGTCACTTCATATACCCTTCAACTCTTGGTTTCGCCATACCAGACTTATCACTCAACACCTCATACACAGTCTTGCTTGGGTACTCGCAGGATTGCGTCGAAATGGTGTAGACGGCGGCTTAGAACATACCCAAGGCGATCGGAATGATGAAGTTGATGATGCGAAGACACCATGTCAAGTTAGAGGGCCAGGAGGTCGTATATGCGAGTTGAAGAGGTTGAGAGTCGTTGAGGACGATCAGGAGCGCCAGAACGACGGAAACGGTGACAGAATAGACAGAAATACGCACCGGACGGATGGTACAACGAGCAGCACACGCAGCGACTTGATACAAGACTGCTAGTTGAAGGCAGGGCAACTCAGTGCAACAACAGTGCAAGCAGTACAAGTGCAAGACGAGCGGTGTACCTGAGCCACCCATACCGTCTGGGAAGCGTCCCAAACGACCTACCAGGCAGCTGAACCCACTGTGTCGACAAGGGCAGCTTAAGACGAACCTAAAGGGCGTTAGTCAGGACAAAAACGACTTACCGAGTCGAACAGTCGCGTCAAGATCAAACCAGGTGAGTTGAGGCGACCGGATATGTCGTATAATGGACTGGAGAAGCAGAAGGAGCGATCTCGAGGCACGATATGGCGCGATGGCATCAGAGGTGACCGGTGAGTCTGCGGTGGTGGGGGGGGGGGACGGCGCCCCACCCACCCCGGGGGGTTGAAAACAATGGTGA
>JBBPQR010000106.1:0-19067 GCA_038092615.1 Boletus sphaerocystis | reverse complement strand
GGTTTCGGTGTTCGATTGGACAGCCCGCATGTCCATCGGTGCCCCCCGACCGGGCTGCGTACCGACCTCAGTGAATCAAGGCTCATTCTGAGGGCGGGTAGGGAGATTTTGCCATTCAAGGTGCATGTAATTGAATTTTTTGCCGATCGTGTTGGCCTCTGTCTGCCATGATGATAGCGTATCTTCGATTGCCGGCACTTGCATGGACAGTTGGAAGTATATGTTGTAGTCCATGCGCTCTTTGTATAGACGAAGTGCGGTGGCGTCCGTTTCGTCGATGTCAGCATCCTTGCGCAACAACTCGAATTGCTGCGTGAAAATCTCAATGGGGAGGCTACCTTGTCGTAACGAGCAGAGCTTGAGGTAGGCCTCTTGTTTGAGAACCTCTATGCGGAAGAAGTCCTCTATTTCCTTTTTTAATGTGGACCAGGCGGGCCACGCCAAGTGTCCGTTTAGGAGTTCCTCCGCATTAGCCGCATATTTCTCCATGGTTATGCGGGCGAAATTTTCGGCTTTGCCCATCATGCGGAGTAGGACAGCGGCCGATTTTTGACGATTGTCCAATTCGTCGTGACATTGGACCCACGTATTGATTTTCACCTACCAGGTGCGGAAGGTGTTACGGTTACCGTCCCATGTACCAGGCTCGGCAATAAGTTTAGAGGGGAGGCGGGTAGAGGCGAATGGGAGATCGGGAAGGGGCTCGCCATCCGCGTCAACATGAGGACGCGGAAGCGGTGTGACTTGTCCTTGTTGAATCGAGAGGCGCAACTGTTATAGTTCAGGACCTTACGCTGCGTATTTTCACTTTTCTTCATCTTATCAGACTTAGTCGATTTTCACTTTCGCAGTCACGTGACCAAGTCATCTGACTTAACTCTCTTTAGGATCACGTGACATTCTGCTCTTCTCCGTCACGTGACCTCACACGTGACCGTGGGACAACATGTGACTAGAGTCTAGGCCCGGCCCAGACTCTCGCCTTATCTATGATGTCACGCCTCACGGTTACCTTGCATTTCCCTCATGTCCCCTTGTCTCTTTCATTCTCACACCGGCCCTCAAGTAGTTAGGACTCAGACGACCTACCCTAAAGCACCTTAGTATCATATATATACCGCACCCTCTCGTCGTCTCTCTCCAGTCCTATTCATTTGTCTACTCTCCTATAGGGGCCTGGACATTTGTTTGCTACTCCTTTCCTACCCATTGCCATTTGAGCCGAATTCATCCTCGTAAACGGATGCTACACGTTGTTACCGTTATTTTCCCTATCGCCAATCTATATCTTGTCATTCGCGTCGAAGCCGATCTCCTTCACCGTCGTCTCCTCGTCACTACGTTCCTCCTTGAACGTATCTTTCCAGTCGTCTTCCTATAAAGTTAGGATTCCTCCTTTCAGGTCCTTAAACGGTTTCAGCAACGTCTCGTTCATGAGTTGCATGGCGTTGATGACGTCACACCATGTTGGACCGTCGGGTTCGGCAGTCATCCTTGGAGAAGAGGGAGGGATGGACGGGGGTGAGATATCTAGGCTAGATACCGTGCGGGGCGGCGAAGTGTCGATCGGGGACATAATTGTGAGTGTTGGTTTTCTTCCTCGGTGCGGATGTTACGGATGTTTCGTCCGAGGGTGCGGCGGTGACGAGGACGACGAGCGGGGCGAGGTGCAGGTGTAGGTGTGCGAGGTTGATAGATGGAATTGACCGGTGATGGGAAGCGGGGACAATGGAGGAAGTCTGGGAGTGGGGAGCGGGGACAATGGAGGAAGTCTGGGAGTGGGGATCCCGGCGCAGCTACAACAGGACCGAGGAGTTCGTCAATGACGATGTGCCGCGGTTCCGGAGACGGTACGCGGGATTGGATGGGTGTATGGTCGTTTGGGTCGATACCCAAGAAGTCGCCTAGACCGTGAAGATAATTGGCGGGGTGTCGGTTTTCGATTTCGAGAAGGTAGTTGGCGGGTGGAGGTGTGGGTTGTCGGTCAAGAGTTTGGTAGTGACGTAAAATGAGCTCCTGGCGACGTTCGTATCGGTTCAGGTAGTGAGTACGCATAAACTATGAGGAGATAGGAACGTAGCGAGGGATTGGGGCAGTCCTATTCAAGTGAAACGGGACCAAGACTTGGACGAGTCAAACCAGTGTAAACACAGGAGTGACGAGGGAAGCAATAGAGACGACGGTTTGTGTATCAGTGTCGTAGATGACGATGAGAGAGATAGTAAACGTTGTATTGGGTATGGAGACGTAGAAACGACGTAGCATCCGATTACGAGGATGAGGCGGCTAAGTGCAATGGTAGGGAAAGAGTAGTAAACAAGAGTCCAGGCCCCAAGTGGAGAGTAGACAAGTGAATAGGACTAAGGAAAAGACGACGAGAAGGAACGGTATATATATGATACTAAGGGAGTGTAGGGTAGGTCGTCTGAGTCCTAAATACTTGAGGGCCGGTGAGGGAAAGTCAATGATAAGGAAACATGAGGGAAACGCAAGGTAACCGTGAGGCGTGACATCATAGATAAGACGAGTGTCTGAACCGGGTCTAGACTAGAGTCACGTGTTGTCTCACGGTCATGTGTGAGATCACGTGACGATGAAGAGTAGAATGTCACGTGACTAAAAGGGGTAAGTCAGGTGACTTGGTCACGTGACTGCGAAAGTGGAAACGACTAAGTCCGATAAGATGAAGAAAAATGAAAGTACGCAGCGTAAGGTCCTGAACTATAACACTAGCTACTACAGGTCTGCATATATATATGTAAAGATATCGTTTAGGATAGGTGTGAGAGTAGCTATAGGGCCGGTAAACTAGGAGTCCATGTGGTGGACATGAGGTATGATGTCATCTATGACATCATTGCCTAGACTATGACGTCGTTGGCCTAGACCGTTAGTCAGCATGTCATGTGCCAGTACCATGTGACTTCTCCTAGGGGTAAGATATAGATAAGATTGTAAACAGATAACCAGATGGTCATGTGATGTTATCTGATAAGATAAGATAAGAAAGTCTGTAGTAAACCATTTGTAAGTAAGTCCGAGTGCAAAGGCAAGTGTTATAGCTCGTCCGATAACAATCTGCACTGGTTTCAGTTTGAAGTGATTACTTCAGATTGTGGCTATATAGCCTCTCTTATGGATGATAAGTCTCATCTTATATGACATCAATATTTTGACCACACCTCTAAAAATGCTTTATGCCATGTGCATACCTATCTATCTAGTATTCCAACTATTACTCTCCCTACAACTAACTCACCTTGTAAAGGTTGTTCTTTAGGGAAGATACTGGGTTACTCCTTTTCTACCTCTGACAAGTGGACCTCCCATTCCCTTGCTCTAGTGCATACAAACTTTATAGGTCCTTTTTCAATTGAACTTCGCTTTTGTGCTAGGTTTGTCCTTACTTTTATTGACAATTATTCTAGGTATGCCTTACTATTCTTCTTGTGAGCCAAGTTGGATTGTTTATCTAATTTCTATAACATGATCTCTTGGGCTGAGACCTTCACTGGTCATATGCTTGCCTCCATATGTTTGGATTGTGAGGGAGAGGGGGGAATTCATAGGTTATGAATTTTAGGTGTTCCTCACTTTCCAAGACATCACTCATCAGACTTCAGTCCCTCACACACCTCAGCAGAATAGAAGAGCTGAGAGATTTAATAGCACCATTATGGAAAAAGCAGAATCAATGTGTCAGCATGCTTGCTTACCTAAAGCATTCTGGCAACACACTGTAGAGACATTAGTACACCTATACAATACATAACCCATGTGTCATCATAACTGAAAAACTTCCATAGAAATATTCAATGGGAAGAAACCTGATGCATCATACTTTAGAGTGTTCAGATGTCAAGCATATGTTTTCATTCCTCCAGAACAACAACTGGACAAACTGTCTCCCAAGTCTGAGGAAATGACATTCATAGGATATGAACCTAACATAAAAGGTTGGCATTTTTGGTCAAAACAAAAGCATAATGTTGTTGTCACTACTAATGCTACCTTTGATGAGAATCATTTTCCACACTATTTTAGAGACTAAGTTGACAGACCTGCCCCTATTCATATCAACAACAACAGGGCAAATGACAACATTCAGGATCAATCAGATCCTGAACCTCCTATATGTTATGTTTACATATCAACCATAGTTCCACATGATAATTCTTCTGATCCAAATCAGTAGATACCTTCACAAATGCCTCCAATATCTAAATCTCCACTTCATTTTAGTCCTAATTCTAGTCCTAGTCCTCCACTTCTAAGGATGCCCTTTACACCAACAGATTCAGGTATAAGAAGACCTAAACCAGACATAGAATATTGAAGTGATATCAAGAATTGTCATCAACATAAACAATTCCTAGTGTTAGACTCATCTCCTTTTCTAGTTAGTTCCCACTCCAATACCTCCGGTTTGGATGCTGCCCAGACAACATCCTAGAGAAACACTACCAGAGTTCTGAAATGGCCAATGCCTTACTGATGGAGCAAGCACTTACTAGCCAAGTATAAGCCTTAGACTGCAGAGGAGATTGGGAGAACTCCAAGAGAACAAGACTGAGGTTCCCTAGAGTGGCAGCGAGCCTTATATACTATCCTACTGTGTGTGTACATGTTTGGTGTCTAGAACTGTACAGTACCTATATAAGGATATGCCCTTGACCCATGGCGCAAGGCTATGCTATAAGGCAGTGCCAAATGCTGTACAAGCTGTGTTTGCTGTGTAGGCTGTGTGAGACTATGAGCGGAGATTAAGAAGGCTGTGTGATATGTGGCTATGATCCGGTACAGCCTTTGGGTAAGATCCATTGGTCTGTGTGTAAGTCATGTGACTGGTTTAGGACGGACTCCTAGTGGACTTGTAGACGAGCTATGGCAGGCATAGTTGAGAGATAGAGGCTAGTAAGGAAAGTGGTCATAGCAAGTTAGGAAAAATAGAGAAAAATAAGGAAAAATAGGAGAAAAATAGAGGGATCATAACACTACCCTCTCTCTATGAATTAACTGCCAGGCAATTGAATGGTAAGAGGTGTGACAGCATTTCCATGGCAGGCTCACCAAAATCAGTGAATGAGGACAAGAAGTCATCCTGCATTATGCAGATGCAGTGTGGAGCTGCAGTGTTATGTTTTCTTTGTACACTTTATTCCTTTCCTTGTTGGATGAGGACCGACCTCACCAAAACATGTACTCGTCCTCGCCTATGCTAACCTTCTCCCTCAGACTAGTACTTGGCTGTTCAAACCCCGTCAAGTATTTCCCATGCAACCTTATCTTTTGACTCACTCTTGCTTACACTTTAGATACGATGCCATCATATCTCTTATCTTCTTATCTCCTTATCTCCACTGACTAATCGTTCTCTCCATTTCCATTCACTTCCATCCAATTAGTCATCTTCACCTTGGCTTGTGTATATAAACCTGTCGAATACTGTCTTATATTCCCCACGCTAGTCTTACTCAATTCTACCTAAGTCCCTAGCCTCACTCTGCGCCCACCCAAGTATCCCTTGGACCTCTCTAAGTCTTTGTTGTACTTCTGAGTCAACGCTCTTTGTTTTACCTATCAACTACTGCTGATAGCCTCCAACCCTTACCAACAGGTAGTGGGCCGTCGTCCTGTCAAGAAACCCTTGACCCTTGTCTCCAGGAAAGCCTCCTAGGAGAAACCTCTGCGTCTGGAGCTTTCAACCTCCATCCTTGAGTCTTCGCTCGTCCCTACCTGGGCCAAGCGTAACATGCAGGGTGAGAGGCATGGAAATTGGCAATAGCATCTTTAGATCCGGACAGGTTTGCAAGAGGTTCCCACATATGATCCTCCTTAGTGTATCCTTTCCAGTAAACCAAGTATTGTAGCCAATTATGGCGGAAGTGCGAATCTACCAGGTAATCCACCTCATATTTTACATCATGATCTTCTGTGACAGGTCCTGGGTGGAATGTGGGTTGTCCCGAAAGTATTTCTCGATAAGGTTTGACTCATGAGATATTGATGACAGGGTGGATTCTTATGGAGCAAGGAAGGTGGAGTTTTAATGCATTGGTTTCGAAGTACAAAGTGTACCTTGAAGTGTTACACAAGGGAAAGAGGAGTAAAGATAGTCTCAAGTGGGAACACTCACTTGGGATAGGTGAAATGTTGGTGGAACCAAGTGTCTTGCTTTAGAGCAGATAGAATGAATCAAGAGATCGGCGATGAGTTTTGCTGGCAAGCCAGCCCTTTGATACACTAGAGGCGGATTGTCGAATAATGGTGAGAGTGGTTCGCCGTCGGTGTCTACACAGCAAGGAGGTGGGGGAGCAGTGGTGGTCTGGGCGGTGAGGGAGGTTTGCAACATTTGTTGCATTTGGTTCATGGCATTTATGATGTCATGCCATGTAGGGCTGTTGGGGGTTACACTGGACATTCTGGGGGAGGATGGTGTGATGGAGGGAGAGGAAATTACTAGGGAAGTCAGGATGGGTGATGAAGGAGGGAGCAGGATTGAAGCACGTGAACCTCTCCTAGAACTGTCCTTAGAGGTTGACTGTATTTTGGATGTCTTGCTTTCTTAATGCAAGGTTGTCATTGTCATTGGGCAGGAGCAGGCTCGACTGCAGGGATCGGGGAGGGGGTGTGAGGTTAGTCGTGTTCTGGTGCGCGAACGTGCTCAGGTTCAGGTGTTAGAAGAAGTGGTGTTGGATGAGGGACAAATTCAAATGGACCTGGGGTCGAGTCATTGGGGTCGATGTTGTCTGGGTTCTCCCACAAGAAGTATTTGGCAGGAGGAGGCATAGGTTGACGGTTGAGAGAGAAGAACTCTAGGGTTGCTGCTTCTTGACGACGTTCGTAGTGGTTCAAGAAGTGAGTGCGTATAGAGAGAGGAAGAAGGGCAAGCGGGATTGGGCTTCATGGCAGTCCTATTCAGGTGAAACCGGATGGAAACCTAGAATGAGACAACCTAAGACAATAGGTAGGTGAGTGACTTTAGAGGAAGACAATCGGAAAGATTCATTGTAGTAGGAACACAGTGACAGCAATGCGATGGTTCTCAAGGTCGGCCTCAATGTGGACGACAAGATATAGATTGGCGATTGGAATGATAATGGTTAACAAATGGAGCATCTGTTTACAGGGATGAAGCAGCAAGTGCAAAGGGTAGGAGAGAGTAGTAACAAATGTCCCAGGCCCCTAAGGGAGAGTAAGACAGATGAATAGGACTGGGGAGAGACGACGTAGAGATACAGTTTATATATATAAGTAAGGTGCTTTAGGGTAGGTTGTCTGAGTCTTAAAGGGTTAAGGGCCGGTGTGAGAGAAAGAAGTAAAGAAGAAAGATAAGAAGCATGAGGAGAATGCAAGGTGTCCGTGAGGCGTGACATCATAGATAAGATGATGGTCTGGACTAGGTCTGGACCAGAAGTCATGTGGTTCCCATGGTCACGTGACGAGGAAGAGCGGAATGTCATGTAATCGTAAAAGGAGTAAGTCATGTGACTAGGTCATGTGACTGTGAAAGTGAAAATATGCTAAGTACAATGATAGAAAGAAAAGTGAAAACGTAGCATGAAGGTCCTGAACTATAACAGTTTCTCCAGGACATTGTCTGGGTGGTATCCAAACTGGTGGTATTAGAGCAGGTACTAACCAGTGGTCTTCATCAGTAGATGAAGGAGGTGAGTCTGATACAAGGAATCGTTTGTGTTGATGATGATTCTCAATGTCACTTCTATGTCCTGTGTCTGGTTTAGGTCTCCTTACACCAGGTTGTGTAGATGTAAAGGGCATCCTCAGTGGTGGAGGACTTGGACTTGATTCAGGACTAAAGTGAAGTGGAGATTCAGATCTTGGTGGTGTTTGTGGAGGTATCCATTGATTTGGATCAGGAGAATTACCATGAGGAATTATGGTTGGTATGTAAACATGACGTGTAGAGGGTTCAGGGTTTGGTTGATCCTGAATGTCGTCATTTTTCCTGTTATTGTTGATAGGAATAGGGGCAGGTCTGTCAACTTGGTCTTTGGAACAGTGCGGAAAATAGTTTTCATCAAAAGTGGCATTAGTAGCAACAACAACTCTATGCTTTTGTTTTGACCAAAAGTGCCAACCTTTGGTGTTTGGTTCATACCCTATGAATGTCATTTCTTCAGATTTGGGAGACAGTTTGTCTTGCCGTTGGTTTGGAGGAATGAAGACATAAGCTCAACATCCAAATACTCTGAAGTAGGATGCATCAGGTTTCTTCCCATTGAATATTTCTATGGGAGTTTTCCAATCATGATGACGCATGGGTTGTCTATTGTACAAATGTACTGATGTCTCTACAGCATCTTGCCAGAACGCTTTCGGGAGGCAAGCATGCTGACACATTACTTCTTTCTTTTCTATAATGGTTCTATTGAATCTCTCAGCTCTACTGTTCTGCTGAGGTGTGTGAGGGACGGAGGTCTAGTGAATGATGCCTCGGGAGGTGAGGAACACCTGAAACTCATGAGACATGAATTCCTCCCCATGATCTGAATGTACGGAGGTGAGCATGTGACCAGTGAAGGTCTCAGCCTAAGAGACCATGTTATGGAAGTTAGACAAGCAATCCAACTTGGCCCACAAGAAGGAAAGTAAGGCGTACCCAGAATAATTGTCAATAAAAGTGAGGACAAACCTAGCATGAGAGCGAGGTTCAATTGGAAAAGGACCCATAAGGTCTGTGTGCACTAGAGCAAGGGGACGAGTAGTCCACTTATTAGAAGCAGAGAACAAGCGATCTGGCATCTTTCCTAGAGAACAACCCTTATAAGGGGAGTTAGAGGAAGGAGGTGTGAGAAAGGGAACACTGGATAAGTGGGTATGCGCATGGCATAAAGCGTTTTTAGAGGTGTGGCTGAAACGTCAATGCCAGATAAGATAAGACTTATCATCTGCAAAAGAGGCTATATATCCACGATCTGGAGTAATCACTTCAGACTGAAACTAGTGTAGATTATTAGCAAGAGATAAAGCAGTGGCCTGTATCATCTTATGTCCTCTCTTGTCCTAGATATATGATCCAGAACTATTAATCTCACAGTGATAGCCATGGTTGGTAAGAGAAGGTACTGAAAGTAATCTGTGAGCAGAGTCAGGTGCATACCAAACTTCTTCAAGACAAACTGTTGGAGGAGTGAATCCTCCATTGATCTGTTGGATGAGAATGGTTCCAGGTCCATGCATGGATACCTTAGATCCATTAGCTACAGAAGCTTGACGTACTTCCATGCCTAGATGTATGAAATCTTCAATAAATGGAGATAAATGGTCTGTACATCCACTGTCAATCATCCAATGAGATCTGCTGAAGGCAGACTTTTTATCACTCTGAACATGTTCACTTCAATATAGTATATCTCGAGAAATCTACATATATACCTTCTTTCCTGCGCATCTAGATCGGTGGATTGCATGGATCTAGTATCGTAGCAAAGGTATTGGTTGGATTCCTCATCATAGAACATGTTCATGTCCAGATCAGTTACTCTATAGGTACCACCACTATCACATATAGGAATATTTCCTTTGTGTGTTCTCCTTTCGAGTAAGTATTCTCTACCACGTTGATTCTCCTCTCATTGTAAAGTAGAAAATGTGAGAGCGGAAGAGTGAAACTCTTCGGTTTGTGTGTAGGGAGTAGGTGGTGAAGAAAGAGTAGAATCCAAAATATTAAAATGAGCATTGCTCAAAACTAAACCTTCTAAAGATAGAACAACTTTGTTCTTCTTATTTTTCTTTCCTTTTGCATCTTGGTTTTGAAGCAGTAAAGGGTCTCGTTGCAAGGGCAATGGTTCTTGTCTCTTAGACGGTTTAGCTCCTGAGTCTGAGACTTTAGAAAGAGGAGTGACACTGAAAGGAACTATTTGCATGATCCATACCCATATCATCGGTTTCTTCGATTTGGACAGTTTTCTCTATGTCCATATTTCCTTCTTCATTCTGATCCCATCTCACCCCATGAGAAGAGGTGGTCATTGTCTGTGATGATGTTGGTCTGATCCTCTGATACTTTGTTCAGCATTGGTTTATCCATAGTAACTTCATGAATAAAACCTACTCCTTGGATCATATTGGTCTGAGGAGCCTTTTCTTTTCCTTTTGTGTCCTTCTTCTTTTGACACATCTTGAAACCATTATGGTTTCAGTTCTTCTGGAAGTTAGCTTTGCCTTGATAGGGTTTTTTATTGATCCCAAGGCGTACTCCCCCAGAGGTACCAGATCCCGAAGGACCTGTGTGATTCTGATGATTGTTAAATTGTCCTTGAGGACATCTCCACTGATTAGATTTAGGTGGGCCTTTGCGAATCATAGTAGTACAATGGGCAGAAGAAGTGCTTATGTTGTCATTCTCCGCAAAGTTAATGCAGGAAGCTAAACCACCTTGAGTTCCTCTAAGGGAAACTTTAGAAAGAATCTTTTTAGTAATGTTGTCCATCAAAAAATCAGTGGCAGAAGTGGCTCATGTGACAATAGAGGCAAAGGAAAAGAATAAGTCTGGAAGATCTGAGAGGATGAATGTAGCTTGAAACGAATCTGGCAGCCTTAAGCCAGCCGAGCTCAATTGGTCAAACAAGGATATAACCTTGCCAACACTCATTTGAGCATTTCTCGGGTTGATCCCAGAGTTAAGGATCTGATGAAATAGATAAAATTGACTAGATAGACCTTCAGAACCGAAGAGGCTAAACAATTTGTCCCAAAGTGCTTTCGCAACTGAGGAATGCATAGCAGAAGTAGTGGGATAGTTATAAAAGACCAGATGGAGAAACTGATCTTCAAGGGTGTTAGCAAGAATGTCACAAACCCATTTATCGATTGTGATCCATTTAGGTTGGTCTGCTCAAAAGACCAGATGGAGAAACTGATCTTCAAGGGTGTTAGCAAGAATGTCACAAACCCATTTATCGATTGTGATCCATTTAGATTGGTCTGCTCCAAGAGTGGTGTTGTGAGTGATGGATCCATCGATGAATCCCCAGACTGATAAGGATTGAAGAACAGATTGAGATCAGATAGGTAGTTGGACTGTCCCTTGAGAACAGGAATGCAATTGAGAATGGTGTTGTTGACTTTGAAGTCAGTGGAGGTAGTGAGAGTGGCCATTTAGAAAAGAAGTATGTCTGCGAAGCCTTCATCAGCGATTAGAATGTCAAATAAATATTGAAGAAGTGAGAATGGTGTGTTGCCTGCATGTTCTAATCCTATTCCTGTGCCTTGTCCCTATGTCCCTGGTTGTGTCCTTGGAGATTGTCCAGGTCTCCAGTGTGTGATTATCCAGGAATGAAAGCAGTGAAGCTTCCGATTATGTCCAAGGGACTCCTGAAATTTTCGGTCCCAATAAAGCTTTCACTCTATTTTCATCCAGGGACCTTCATAAGGTTTCTCTACGTATTGCGTAGGTAATGGCATCCATGAGAAAGATATAAAATGTTCTAGAAATAACATATTGAAGTAATGTGGATTTGTCATGTACCTGTCTGACATAAGTCCTGTTTCTATTAGAATTTCTCTTTGTGCGCATGAATGGTATGGTACATCTAAAGTCTCTGAATTACTCCAGGTGTTCATGGCAGCGAAGGATAAGTGGGGGTCAGACATTTCGAAATATAAGAACGATCACAAGTATAACGACAAGGCCAAGTAAGAGGGACTAAAGAAGAAAGATAAAGTCCACCCCTACACATGGCAGCAAGTTCTTCATTGTTGCTCGCCCTCCTCAGCAGCTCTTCTTCTTCGTTTTTGGTTAGTCCCTGCTAGGGTATCATAGACATTGTTTAATTGTTCTGGCAAATCTTCGAAAGAATGAATTAGTCTCTGGATAGGGATAACCTTTGCAAGAAGAATTTTGTCATTTTCATAAAGGTGTTGCGATTCACCTGAATAGAAAGAAATCCTGGTCTGGAAATCATAAAGTTGATTCCAGGTCTGCATACTCATCCCAAAGATTTTCTGCTCCAATTAAGAAAGCAGTACTCAATACCTCTCAAAGATCTCGTAGAGGTCAACAGATTGTTCAGCCTAAAAAACAGGAGTCATTGCTTTGAAGAGAAAGATGTTGGCATAATTGGAAGGTGGGAAGAGGTCACGACAGAAGATCTCAAATCCTTGGTCATGGATGTGGAGGTTGTGTATCTTGTTATAAGTGTGAACTGAGAAAGCCCATCCAGCTCCCTTGAGGTATTGGCCAACAGTTTTGTTCAGATACCGAAGGCTGTTGATGGGTTGTCTCTGAACCACAAGGTAATTCGGGTGAGTCTCCTCTGGGCAAAGCCTAAAGGGAATTACCTGTTGAGGGGAAATTTCCACTTCTCTAAGGTTGAGAAGTAGGGTCTGGTGTTGGAACCAGATGGGGGCTACCAGTTTCGTCACCCTGATGTTAGATGACACTTCCACCACCATGTAGTGACTGTGCTAAGTCAGAAGCAATGGTAGGGACAGGGGTGGATGGAACACGAAGTGCTCCAGATGAATGTCCTAGATCTCCTGATTGTCTTCATCTAGTGTTACCCACTTGCTCTCTGTGTTCCTGTCGATGGTGTTGGTGCCTAGAAAGGCGTCCTCCATCCAGAGATACTCCATGTCCTCTGGATGATGGGGAACCATGTACTTGCCTCTCTCTAGATCCAGAATGTCCACTCCCAGAAGGTTAATCATTTTCTGAATGCTGATCGCTTTGACTGGCTTCGGCTGAAGTACTGGAAGTGATCCTTTGACCAGAGCTTGATCCATGGGACTCAACGAATGATCATTGCAAAGCATGGGTGGTTGGTTGAGACAAGGAATGATGTACTCCCCATTGATTAGTTGTTGGACTTCTTCAGGGTCTATCTGGAAGCATTTCCCAAGTGGGAGAGGAGAGAGTGTGGGAGGAAGAGCGAGGTTAGGTGACTGATAGAGTAGTGAGTTCATTGATTAAGGAGTCGATGAACGGAGGTGGTGGAATAGGAAGACGAGAAGGGCTGTTGTTGAGTGTGGATGAGGGTGATCTTGGGAGTTCAAATGGAGCTCTCTCAATGTGGGATGGAGTGAGGAAGTAAGAGCCTGGTGAAGAAGGTGAAGAAATAACTCTGAAAGTAATAAATGGATCATTATGATCACTTAGTCTCTGAGAATCAGTTCTCAGGTAATTGTTCTCACTGTGACGATGGACTTCTCCTCATTCAATTGCACTGTTGAAAAATGAACAAGGGATTTGTAAAGGAACTCCTGGAGTAACTATATTGGTATGTGTTATAGGACAAGGTATGGTCTCAGGTATAACCTAGGGAGGAGTTTTAGGTCGTTGTGGTAGAAAAGGAGTTGGTGGATGATTAGGACAATAAGAACTAGGATGAGAATGTGGCTGGAAACCAGGATTGGATGTGTGAGGTGGCATAGGTCTCCTCTCAGTACTTACGTTGACAGGGCAGTTCCTAAATGTAAGATTGAGAAGGTAGTAGTCAGTTTCTGATGTAAGCTCGAAAACAATGTGAAAAGTTTCCGGCATAAAAAAGAACATCAGAATGCCACCTGGGAATGTGAAGATTACTACATCGTCTGTGTTGACGATGGTATTACCAACTCTGATTGCCTGATAGATGAATAGAAAGACGACCAGGATGTCTTGGATTATGGTCATGAACTAATGTTTACTGTTATGATCCCTATATTTTTCCCCTATTTTTCCATATTTTTCCCTATTTTTCCTGACTCGCTATGGCCACTTTCCTTGCTAGCCCCTATCTCCCAACCACGCCCGCTATAGCTCGTCTACAAGTCTACTAGGGGCCTGCCCTGAACTAGTCACGTGACTTGCGCACAGACCAACAGATTTTGCCCGAAGGCTGTACCGAACCATAGCCGCATATCACACAGCCTTACACAGCCCCCCTTAATCTCCGCACACAGCCTCGCACTGCCGCATGTCACACAGCCCAGTGCACAGCCTATCATAGCCACATATCGCACAGCCTCCTTCATCTCCGCACATAACCTGGCTCACAGCCTCACACAGCCCACACAGCAAACACAGCTTGTATAGCATTTGGCACTGCCTTATAGCATAGCCTTGCGCCATGGGTCAAGGGTATATCCTTATATAGGTACTGTACAGTTCTAGACATCAAACATGTACACACACAGTAGGATAGTATATAAGGCTCGATGCCACTCCAGAGAACCTCAGTCTTGTTCTCTTGGAGTTTCCCCAACTTCATACCCAGTCTAAGGCTTACACTTGACTAGCAAGCACCTGCTCCATTAGTAAGGGGTTGGTTGTTTCATTTACCATATGAGACAGTTGGAGGCATCGTGATATCAAAAGATGAACTCCACTTGTCTAGGCGGGGCTCATAACCTTTCAAAGTACAAAGTGTACCTTGAAGTGTTACACAAGTGAAAGAGGAGTAAAGATAGTCTCAAGTGGGAACACTCACTGGGGATAGGTGAAATGTTGGTGGAACCAAGTGTCTTGCTTTAGAGCAGATAGAATGAATCAAGAGATAACTCATTAAGATAAGATGAGCTGTAAAGGCTCTCCTTAAATATGTACAGAGATGTTTGTATCTATATATGTTCCTAGAATATTCTAAGGTATTCTAGCGAATGGCAGATAATGCTCTTATCTATGATAAAGATACTATCCAATGGAAATAAAGACTTAAATGATGAGTAAGAAAGATACGATGAGATCATATCAATATGACCAATATGAATAGTGGAAGCGCCTCATGTGATAGATAAGATCACATGGTAAGATTAAATAATCTAAAGGTGAGTCTAGACTGATTAGTGACTAATAAGTGATTAGTAATGTTTGATATTGCATAAGCGTAAGCTATGCGTCAGTCTAGTTTAACCAGATTGTAATGATAAGGTTAAATCTCAACAATTGGTGCTGACAAGTTTAGTAATCTCATAAGAGCCAAGCCATTTCTTGCTTAATTTACAGGAGGCATGGGTAAGTCAGAGATTAGCAGTAGATAGCCACACCTTATCTCCCAAGGAGTATGATGGTGATGCTGAGCGGTGTTTATCAGCTTGGAGTTCCATGGCATCATGAGCTTTAGCTAGGTTATCCCGTGTTTTAGCAAGTATGTCATCAATACGTGAGGCAAAGTTGTCGGCAGCTGGTGCAGATGTAGTGGCTGGTTCCGTTCCCATGCATGGTCCATAAGTGCAGGTAATAGAGAATGGGGAGCTCCAGGTGGCAGCTTGTTGTTTGGAGTTGTAGGAAAACTGAGCAATTGGAAGCCAATCTACCTATCTATCCTGCTGATCTGATACGAGCAAGTGGAGGTACTGTTGGAGGTCTCTATTCATCTGCTCTGTCTATCCATCGGTTTGTGGGTGAAATGCAGTGGAGAGTCAAGGTGTAATGCCAAGATGTTTACATAAGTCAGTCATAACCGTGGAAGTGAACTGCGGACTGTGATCGGAGATGATGCTTTGGGGAAGCCCATGATTCTTCCATATGTGATGAAGGTACAGCCGAGCAGTATCCATGGCAGAAGTGGTTTTATGACATGGTATGAATTTGACTTCTTTGGAAAAGTGATCAACTATGATGAGAATGGAGTCATAACCGTTAGATAATGGAAGGTCAGTGGTGAAATCAACTGAAATGTCTTCCCATGGTTTATTCGGAGTTTCAAGGGGAAGGAGCTTTCCTAAGGGTGGTTGATTGGTGCCTTTGAAGCGTGCACAGTGATCACACCAACTAACATAATCTTTGACAAGGGTGGAAAGACCATCCCAGGTATAATGCTTTCTAATGAGGGCAAGGGTCTTTTCTGTTCCGGGATGTCCAGCAATTGTTATAGTTCAGGACCTTCACGCTACGTTTTTCACTTTTCTTCATTTCATTGTACTTAGCCATTTTCACTTTCACAGTCACATGACCCAGTCACATGACTTGACCCCTTTTTAGGATCACGTGACTTTCCGCTCTTCCTGGTCATGTGACCTCACACATGACCGTGGGACAACACGTGACTCGAGTTCAGACTCTCGTCTATCTATGACGTCACGCCTCACGGTTACCTTGCTGTTTCCTCATGTTTCCTTATCTTTGTCTTTCCCTCACTGGCCCTCAACTATTTAGGACTCAGACAACCTACCCTAAACCACCCTAGTATCATATATATACCGTTCCCTCTCATCATCTTTTCTTTAGTCCTATTCACTTGTCTACTCTCCCTTGGGGGCCTGGACACTTTGTTTACTACTCCTCTTCCCTACCATTGCACTGCACCATTTCATCCTCGTTATCGGATGCTATGTCAATTCTATGTTTCAATACCATCATCCTCTTGTGTCATCTCGCTCGTTGTCGTCTACAACACCAACTCTCAAGTCATCGTATCAATAAATTCCCTTGTCATCCCTGCTGGAACACAGGTCTAACTCATCCAGTTCTCCATCCGGTTTCACTTGAATAGGACTCCCTATTCCTCGCTACGTTCCTCTCCTTACCATCATATGCGTACTCATTTCCTATACCAAGCCAAACGCCGCCCGGAACTCGACATACTAGAATTCTACTGCACATACCACCTACACCAAGGAACTCCACCACCCACCCCATACACTCTTGAGGTGGAAAACCCCGAAAACATCAACCCCAATGATTAATCCCCAGGTCCCTTTAAATTTATCGACCACCCCGCACCCCGTATTCCTATGCCCGAACCAGAGCAAGTTCAGGTGCCAGAACCCACCGCCTTCCCACAGTTCTTTTTCATAGAACACCTCCATACTCCCTCTCCCATCTCAGCAGTCGAGCCCGCTCCTGCCCACCGTCCATGCCAGTCCTGCATCAAGAAGGCTAGACATCCGCGATACATTCACCCTCAGAGGACGGTTCCTGGGGAGGTTTGCGTGCTCTGTCCCCGAGCAACTCTTCGTCGTCCATCCTGATTTCTCCAGCTGTAACACCCCGCTTATCCTCTCCCTCCATTCTGCCCTCCTCACCCAGAATGTCTAACCAACCCGCGGTCCCGACATGGCAGGACCTCATCAACACCATGCAACTAATGCAGCAGACACTGCAAGCCTCCCTCACTCTCAATGCCGCCCCTCCTACTCCTTCTTCTTCCTTCCCCGCCAAATTAATCGCCGAACCAGGCTATTGGGACGGCAACCGATCTACCTACCGCACTTGGTGGATCAAAATAGAAACGTGGGTCCAGTGCCATGACTCGCTGGACAACCGGCAAAAGTCCGCCATCGTCCTTCTCCGGATGATGGGCCGCGCAGAGAACTTCGCGCAAATTACGATGGAGAAGTATGCCACCGGTACTAACAATGCAGGCGGTTGGCCCAGCTGGGACGTACTAAAAAAGGAGGTTGAAGCCTTCTTTAGGATTGATGTCCTAAAAGAGGAAGCATATAAAAATTTTGTGGGATTACGCTAGGGATCCATGTCTATAGAGGTATTCACGCAGCAATTCGAACTCTATAGGACCGACGCTGGAATCCCCGCAACCACCGACAATGCCCTTTGCGTGTACAAGGAGAAAATGGATTACAACATCTATTTTCAACTCTCTATTTGTAAACCCACCATCGCTGACACCCTCACCACATGGCAAGCTGAAGCCATCGAACTCGGCAAAAAATTCAACAATATGCGCCTGGAGTGCAGTTCCCAGCTGCTTCGAGAGGAAGACGGCCGAGAACCAAGGTATATGGAGATGGGACTCCAACCAGGACGAGGGGCCCTGATGGACACACGTGCCGTCCAATCCATCATGGAGACGCGTAAGTGCTATAATTGCGACGAGACCGGCCACCTCTCGCACAACTGCAAAAAACCCCGTCGTCCTTGTGGCCACCCCGTATTCAACCCCACTACTGGTCGTATCCGCTTCGTCCCCCGCACCAACATCCGTGAAATCGACCTCACACCCACCACTGGCATCACGCCAGTTTCATCATCATCCACCCCTGCGCCTTCCGCAGCGCTCTCATCTGCCCTGCCATGGCGGACAAAAGAAGCGAAGGCATTTTATTTTGACATGTTTACAGCACAAGCTTGGCAGCTAGCTGCTGAAGGACTTAAGGGAAAAGGCAAGGCCGAGTGAACCAGGGAGGTGCTCACTCGGCCATGGACTTAATTTCTTCTTTTACTTACACTTCTTCTTCTTCGTCTCATAACCGTTTTGCTGTGTTAGGGGAGATGGACGGTGGGTTGGTAGGTGATAATTCACCGAACTTTGTATTATCCTCAGTTTCTTCCTTGCCTTCGGAAAGAGCGTCTCATTTGAGCACGGCGCCCGAAGTAAAAAATAGCGTGCTTAATTCTCCAGAAAAAATAAAAAATACATTCATTAAATCTTTTTCTTTGAAATCCTCCCCAGCTAACCTTAACCATAGAGTCATCCCCGATGGCGACAAATTTGAGATCGTCACCGACATCTACTTCAAACCAAACGACAAATGGCAAAAAACATCCGAAAAAGCACTACTGGACTTTGGCACTTGCCAAACGTTGTAGATAAAAAATGGGTACAGTCTCTCGGTATCCCAACAAAAAAATTATCTTTTCCTCGTTCAATTTCTAACGCTGATGGCTCAACATCATCACACGGCAATATTACTGACTACATTTCATTAGTATTATCTTATCAAGGGCACTCTGAAGGAGTCAACGCCCTGGTAACTAATTTAGGCACTCACCGTATTTATTTAGGATACAATTGGTTTAAACGCCACAACCCCCTCATTGACTGGGTCGAAAAAATGATCAACTTCTGTTGCTGCACCCGTAACTGTGTTACGATCAACACAGCAAATCTCGTACATGGCATCTGGAATGCTTCGATACGTTCTATCGAGGAAGGCCTAGCTGAGAAGGTACCTTCCCAATATCACGACTTTCTTGACGTTTTCAGCAAAAACAAATCACAACGGATGCCGGTCCGCAAACCTTGAGACCACGCCATCAACCTTAAACCCGACTTTGTACCCAAAAAGGGTCGGGTTATCCCTCTCTCTGATGCTGAACTAGAAGAAGTCCGTAATTTTATAGCTGCCGAGCAAGAGAAGGGTTATATCCGCCCTTCCAA
>JBBPQR010000105.1:0-19079 GCA_038092615.1 Boletus sphaerocystis | reverse complement strand
CCTTTTTGCGGCCGGGGCGGACCCTTTTTTTTTTTTTTTTTTTTTTTTTTTTTTTTTTTTTTTTTTTTTTTTTTTTTTCGCTTTTCCATTCACAGCTAGTTTCGCTTCTAGCACATACTCAATTGGCAAGGAGCGTATTGTCAAAGGTAGGAGGTCAATCCTGTTGTCCGGGTTGGGGCTGAAAAAGAATTTGCACTAAGCGATCGCCCAGGCTCTTGGGACAAAGATTTACTGTGACCCACGCAAGACTGCTATACTACGGTGTCAGACTGATAAAGAGCTACACGCTCTCCTGTCCGCGGACCCTGTTGAAGCAGGCGTACATATATTGCCGTTAGGGGCAGTCACTTCAGAGAATCTTAGAACGTATCTTCAACGATTCAAGGGCACGTTTTCAAGGGTTATCGGGTTCCGTCCTACAGGATGGACGTGCGTTGCTTCTGCCTGAATGTTTGGTTTTGGTTGACCCCTTCCAGTTATTCCCCGCCCTCTGGCAATGATCTTACCAATGTCTCGATTCAGTCTATCATCTCCCATGGCCAGTCGTGCCATTTCTCTTACACGGATCTTCAGCCCTCGCAAAAGTCATCCAGCGATATCCAGATATTTGGCGTGCCGTATTCGGAGCACAGTTCGTTCTTTGAGCTCACTTGCTTTGCTATGTCATGCGACTGGGGTAGAATGATACCCACCGTGAACGTGGGTAGCTCTACTTCAAGGGCTAAGATGACAAAGTGGTTGAAACGATGGGAGTCGGAGAAGAAGTGTACTAAACTGTCCGTCATACAACCCAGAACAGCGGATTACTGGTAGTCCGAATCATGCTGTTGAGATCAACATCGAATTCAGAGTTTCACATACGGAAGCTACGAATAAGTGTCATTCATATGCACCGTGTGATCGGCTGCGTTTTTAGGTACATGCACATGAAATGGGAGCCCACAAGAACCAATGATAACACATGTCTATTGCTCAGCAGCGCGCCTCCTCCGGAGGTCTCTCTCCTCGGAAATCGTCAACTTAGTGCCCTTGCCCTTCGGCAACGATATCCAAGGCTTAGTGCCTTGACCGATAACGAAGATGTTGGAGATACTAAGATTGCCAATTGTTGGAGCTCATTGGTACATGAAACACATATTGACACGTACCGTGTGGCAAACGTACGATCGAGAGAATCCTTGACATGGACAATATCGAAACCTCCAACATGCTTCTCACGATGAACAATGACACCTGCACGACCCATGTTGCGACCACCAGTAATCATTACAATGTTACCAGTGTCGAAGGGGACAAAGTCGGTGATTTTGCCCTGCTCAAGGTCAAACTTCACGGTGTCGTTGACCCTGATGGCTGGATCAGGATAACGGATCGTCCGTCCGTCGTGTGTGACGATGTGAGGAACACCCTTAGCGCCAAGGGCCACTTTGCGGACCTTGAGAAGCTTATAGGTGGCTTCCTCGGGGGTGATGCGATGAATGGTGAATCGACCCTTCACATCGTACAGCAAACGAAAATGTTCGCCAGACTTTTCGATCGAGATGGTATCTGGTTTAATGTAAATACATTATCTGAGCAAAGAGTTAAAATAACTTACCCATGAATCCGGTGGGATAGGTAGGGTCAGTGCGCACTTTTCCATCGACTTTAATGAGGCGTTGGCTGACGATTGTAATGACCTCACGTCCGGTCAGAGCATACTTGAGCCTGTTGCGGAGAAAAATCGTGAGGGGAAGGGATTCGCGGAGCTTGTGAGGACCAGGGGATGGGCGGGGTGCCTGTGATCTGTAATTTGAGCTTGTGGTGACCATGAAATGGGGAGTATTCCTCACGTAGGTGCCGCTCAGTTTATCAAGCATCCATGACGAAGGGGCTGCGAGGCGCTTCAAGTGCTTTTTTGGTCCGCGGGCCTACAAAACATAGAATGCGTCAGATGGCGTCAAGCAGGACGACCCGGAGTATGTCCAGTCCATCCCAACAAGGTGGTCGGCATCCACCCGTCCCAGCGACAGAAAGCATCGGATAATGGATTCTGTGCGAGTTCACAAGCATATAATAGAACATACGACTGACCATGATGAGTTTCTTGAGGAATCAGCGACGGCACGACGACCTTGATTCGATACCGAGTACTTACTTGCGGTGCACTGAGCAGGAAAACTTCAGGGTAGGCCCTGCGATGACACGTGATCAGTAACCAATGTACCAAGCTGTTGCCAGGCTGTGCACCATAGTCGACATTTGCCAGCTTCCCTGCGCACACGGGAGTCGTAGTTTCCTTCTCCAAACTTGCGAACGCTCTTCCATTGTGGAATGCAAAAATATCGCCTTGCCACCGATCCCGTCAAATATCCCCCATATAGTGAATACCACAATGATAATCTCGCGAATTTCGAGCATACATGGGCCAGTAATCTCTCCGAAGGACCACTGCCTATGTCCCAAGGGGCCTGGAGCACCCAATCAGACCGCCATTCTTCGTCTTCGTTTTCCTCGATCTCGAATAACCTGACGAGGTTCTTTTACCGTCGGCCATTCGCATCAGAAGGACATAACTTCCCCCCATCTTTCGTCCGTCGCACACATGGCCCTTGGACATCTACAGCTGGATCCTCCATCGCTTCCACCGCCCGCTTCCTTGTTCTGTGTATATTTTGGTACACCACATCTGCACTGTCGTCAAACACTGGAAAAGTGATACTCGAACAGTTTCGCTATCCGGTCACTCTCACCATCATTCAATTTGGTTTTATCGCCTCCTGTTGTCTCCTAATCATGACTCCTGCAATTAATTTCAGCAAGTTTCGCTCACCAACGGCCGCTATATTGAGAGCGACCTTGCCTATGGGTGCATTCCAAGTTGGCGGACATATGTTTTCTAGCATGGCAATCTCCAGGATTCACGTTAGCACTGTGCACACCATCAAGGTGTGTCGCACTTTCATTTCCCCACCTCTCCATCGCTCAAAACAACACTAAAGGCTTTGTCGCCGCTCTTCACCGTCGCCGCGTACGCACTTCTCTTTGGGGTCAAATACTCTCCAAAGACCTATTTATCGCTCCTTCCGCTGACTATCGGAGTCATGCTAGCATCCACTTTTGATGCTTCCGCGTCTAGTTCGGTTGGGTTGCTCTGTGCCTTTGGTTCCGCCATTGTATTCGTGAGCTCGAACATCTTTTTCAAGAAGGTCGTCCCGTCCGGTTCGCATCGGCTTGATAAAGTGAACCTGTTGCTCTACTCATCTGGCGCGGCGTTTTTTTTAATGGTACCCCTCTGGAGCTTCACAGACCTCCCTCGCCTCCTCGCTGCCCAGGCACACATTGTCCATCCTGATCGTGGTCACTCCTCTGCTCACACCCTCGCATACCACTTCGCCGTGAATGGCCTTGCACACTTTGCCCAGAACATCATCGCGTTCGTGATTCTGTCATCCACCTCTCCAGTCACGTACTCCATCGCCTCCTTGGTTAAACGGATATGGGTCATATGCATGGCAATCATGTGGTTCAACCAAAGTGTTCATGCAATTCAAGGCATTGGGATTGGGTTGACATTCATCGGCCTATACCTGTATAACGCAGCGAAGAGCGATGTAGAAAAAGGAGAGATTAAGTTGAGGAGGGTAGTGGCCACACGGGACATGATGCTTCCCTCTAATCGCGTGGAAGAGCAACTGTTGAATGGTCGCACTCCGCCGTCACCTAATTTATGGGTAAAACCAGTGATATCCTCCACGACTGGGATCAAATCACGACCTCAATGCTCTTCCCCACTACCTGGCAGTACACAACTGGAATCGTTTGATACGCACAACAGCTCTCTAGAGAAGAAGCCCCCCACCCATGTTTCTCCATTGGACTTGTCTGCGACATTTACTAAACGCGCTGGAGTCATATTACCTGTAGAACCTTACCCATCGCCCCCTCCTTCAGTTGATTCTCCCCTATCTGAGACAGCTTCCCTTGCATACCCACACTCAGTTGAATTGGTACATGAGACACGGGTGTCCGCCTAGACGAAGAGCATCGGTATCATTTATGATTACTATTAGAAGCTACACGATCATGTTTTGCACATGTTGCGCGATGGACCGAGTCCTGTGGGACCTTGGTATATGTAATAGAGCTCAAGCGCTCACGCATGGTACTGCTTCTCCAATCAGGCTGGGCTAATGATCACCTGTGCTATTAACCCCTCGTGATGATCTCGTTTTGACAGACGATTTGATATGCCAATAAGAACATGTGTCGGAACATCATCGCACAGGTGAGACCTGCTCAGCATAGAGGCTTTCTTGAGTTGATTGTGAAGGAGCCATTACATGGGTCATAAAACGCGAGAAGAACAAAATGAATAGTCATATACAGCAGCCTCTAACAGCCCGGATGTCCATGTCATCCGAGGCAGTTTACTTCCGGGCTGCGGTTTTCTGGCTTTTGATGACCTTCTTCACAATTTTTGCCTCCTCCACAAGGAAAGCCCGGAGGATACTGTGTAGGAGAACGGTAAGACATGGGGCGGAAGAGAGACAAATAAAAAGTATACCGCGACTTTACACAGTCGCCGCACCGTGAGCCGCCATACGCTCGACGGACGGTCTTTATGCGTTTCGAAACAGTAGCGTATTGGCGTGGACGAAGTGCAGGAATCTACGAACATGGCATGAGTTCTTTAAATACACAGCACGGAGAGACATTGAACATACACCAGGCAATCCGATCCCGCAATCACCGCATTTGGGTTGAGTAGGGGGTTTTTTGAGGTGATGATAGACAAGCTTTCCACCTGGGGTCTTTACGATGCGGCGGCGGTTTGAGGTGGTGTTATAGGGTGTACGTTTGCGAAGCGTGACACGTTGGGCCATTATCGACGTGTAGTTGGATGACTGACTGTCGTCCCGATTGTGGCTGAAGGTGCTACTGTACAGCACTTCGGCGTCTGCCGAGTCGAAGACGTCGTGACGGTGTGACGCAGCCAAATTAGGAAGCTACTTTTATGGGACGGCCCTATTTGAATCTGGGGTGATTTACTCCGATTGATCATTCCCCTTTGAACAATGTCCCAAAGCCCGTCGAGGAACCTCACAGTGAGACGCGGATCTGTGAGCGCACCAGACCCGCTCGGAAAAAATGCAGCTCTGAATCATGATCCCAATCGATCCTCGTCCTCCACACTAACAATCGTTCGTGTCGTTGACCCCACTTCCCCCTCCGGCATCGTCCTCAACTTGTCCGACTCGCCCTCCTCTCCCACCCAAGCTCGCAGGTCTCTCCGTCGTCATGGAACCATTTCCACTTCCACCTCTGCAGATAACAGACTCAGCTTTGCTTTCTCCTCCTTTTCCCCTATTTCTCCCTCCCAACCCACAAGTCCGCTCTTATCTTCAGGTCCACAGAATCATTCTTCTAGGACCGGTTCCAGCCCATCGTCCTCCCCCCGCCTCAGGCCAAGCTCTCCTCAGTTTGCTCGTCGGAATTCCGCCTCTGGGGGTTCCACCTTCTCAAAGCCCAACCTTACACCAGAGCAGCTCGTCGACCTCGCACGTCAATCATCTGCCCCTCGTTACCTTCCTGGTATACACCCTTCCTATTCAAACAGTTTTGATGCTACGGCGTCGTCGATGTCTTATCCAGCAAAATTCACCGTCTTGCCCGTTGACGTCTACCTCCCTTTTATCGACAGAGCTGGGGAAACTGCTCACTTGCTCGCAACTCCTCCAACAAAGAAATTATTCTCTCTTTTAGCCCAAACATTTCCGACGCAGACATACGAGGAGACACAGGATCCGTTCGTTGTCGATCCAGCCCGATGGAGCTTCAACACACTACGCCAATGGTTAACTGAAGTTGATCGCCTATCTGCCAACGATGCTGTGTGGGTGAGACAGGCTCGAAAATGTGTCCTTTCTCATTCAGAGCTTATCTGGGAACGCTTGAAAGGCGCGCTTGGTGTACCCCCTGAGTTGGAACTGGAGGACTTCGAGACTTGTCATTTCATCGACCCTGATTCAACCCCTGCCTTTTCCATTCCAAAGGAGGAGCACAATACGGACCTCACTGATGCCTCTCAGGAGTCTCTGGATTCGATTGTCTTGACACCGTCCCAACAGCAATCAGTGATCATGGAACCCATCTTAGCCACCCCATCCTCGCTCGCTCCCCCTTCTACTCCCGGAATAAGCCACCCGCCGCCATCAAGTCTTCCGGCTGGTCTTTCTCAATCTGCTTCCAAGGGCCAAGTTGATCAGGTATTACAAGACATTGTGGAGGATCGTGAAGAAGATGAAGAACCCGCTACCAACACCAATGACGAAGATCGTATCAAGTCAGAAGACCATTCGAAAGCACAGATCCATGGAATTCGTGTGTGCACGTCCCCAATTCCTTTCTCTTCTGCAGTCACACCGCATGTATTTTCGTATCCACCTAGCCCAGATATGGGCATAAACGTATCAGGAAGAAACAGCATCGAACCCCGCAGCCCGGATTTCTCCCAGTCTCCGACTACCCGTCGCCTCTCTCGTACAAGTTCCCAAGGCTCTATTACCAGTCTTGGCAGACCTGTGTCCGGGTGGAGTATTCTTACATCGACATCCCATTTCATACTGATCGTTTCTCCACAGCTTATATGGATATCGTGATTTCGGCTATAGTGTTGCTTCCTCCGAAGTTGGAGATAGCGAAAGCGAGCGTGCATATGATCCAGTCGGTGACCGCGTTCCAGGCAACCCACTATTCCCGAGCAATTTTGCTCGCCTTGCGTTGGGTCCAACTTTGCGCGCAAAGTATGCCCCACGATGACATCTGCTTTGCTCGCTCATTCGATTTTTAGCAACCCTTCTCTACGTTCATCACAGGTCGCCACACCGCGTTGGGCACGCTGGGCACCTGGTAGCAGACCCCCTTCTTGGGTTGAAAGCTGGGACGCCGTGAAACAGGAATATGCTGCCACAGTTGCTAGTGGCAGTAGCGTCGGTGCTGGAGAGTAAACTACGGAGAGTACACTCCCTCCCTCTTAGGAATATGCACCCGCATGCTTTTCTCTGCTTTTATATCCTCATGTTCTTGTCTGAGATTTTGTTGTATCCCTCATTGAATGATACTCGACGTTCGGAATCAAGCCTCTTTCGATTCAGAGTTGCTCGGGATATCAAAGGGGTAACATACATCGCTTGTGTATACATCAAAAATTAGAAGCAGTCCCGCCGTATTTCTCGGGAAGTTCGTCTGCGTCAATCACGAGCAAAAGGGCGGCGCCGAGGGTGGCAGGACCCGAACCCACTACTGCCATCTTAGCGAAAGTAGCCGAGGAGAGAAAAGGTTTAAACACCCAGAAGATCCAAGTGAGGAACGAGGGTACATTGACAAAGAATTTGCGTGACTACAAATATATCAAGTCATTCAGGGAAGAAGGGTTTAGCCGAAGGGAAGGGGAAACATACTAGGAACTCGGGGTAATGATCCTGGAAAATCTTTGATGCCTCCGACGCAGCCTTCTTTGAGCTCTCCGTGCGACTGGACATACCAACTCCTTCGTAGTCTGGCGAAGTGTGTGATTGCTGGAACGGGAATAATCAGGCTTGACAACATACCATGAATTTGAACCATTTGATCAACCGTTTCAAAGTCAAGCAGCGCGATGCTCTTTTCCATAAAGGCAACACGCCATCTGATTTGTATGAGAGAATGCTCCAAACCGGGAAATGAACATTACCGCAGAAAACGTTGGACATCACCAAAGACAGCATCGAGATCCTTGTTTGCCCCGTAGAGGTTATAGCTAAAGGAATATATCCATGAACCCGTTTAACTGCAAGAGTTTTCTCAAAGAACATACGTGACCGGATGTCCCTCCTTATCCCTTCCATGGACCTTTCCAAGTTTTCCAAATACTTCGTCCGGAAATACCTCTTTCATCGCAGCACTGACGTCGAATGAATTCCTCCAGCGAAGCGTAGCAATAAACATGTCTTTTGCTTCAGTCGGGTTAAGGTTCCTGTCAGGACAAATTATCTAGCAAATACCATAGCTTGTCACACAGTGCCTCGTACGTACCTAGCTCTCAGGAATTTCATCAACAGAACGCTAACTCGTGCATCTCTTGCATTGACGGGGTCGATGGTGACGCCCCACATCGTGTATGGTGTTGACCCAGCATGTGGATTATCGGGAAATGCATTAGAAAATGTCTGAACAAGTGACGACTAGGAGCATAGTAATGATCATAAGTAAAGAGTCATCATAGGTGATTTGAACATACTCGGAACTCATACAAAGCAGTCCACTCGGCAGGCGTGAACTTGGACGTCAAAGCATTCTGGGGTTCACTGCTTTCTGTGTCACTGGTCATGTTATCGTTCGTTGTTTACACGGTATCTTACCTTCCTAACTATTTATAATATTCAACGTGTCACAATCACAAAAAGTGCGGGAATCGGGATCTGCCGGCAGACATGTGCTATGTCATCACGGGTGATGTCGCCTGTTTGTTTTGCATCAGCCACTACATATTTTCATTTGCATACAATGGGTGGGTTATCATATATCATATAACAGAAAGGTAGTACAAAGGAATACATTCTCTTATACTGTAATGCCCCATAACCCTCCTCAGCATAGATGTCACTGTCAAGCTATTCCTCTTCTTCTGCAATTGCTGCACAGTCTGCCTTGTCCTCTCTCACTCTCACTGCCTGGATCATTGCCATCAAAATTGCTGTTGTTGCTACCATCTTTGTGAGCCTCCATAATTGTTTCCCACTCCTTTGCACTTGATTCTGATTCTGATTCTTCATCAGGTAGTCCTTTCATTTCCAAGTCTTTGTCACCTTCTTCATCTTCAACTGCTCTCCTGGGGTCATGTACCAATGGCTCATCCCAATTGTGGGTCACTTTCTCAAGTGGAAATACTCACTTGGGATAGGTGAAATGTTGGTGGAACCTAGTGTCTTGCTTTAGATAGTAGATAGAATGAATCAAGAGATAACTCGTTAAGATAAGATGAGCTGTAAGGGCTCCCCTTAAATACGTACAAAGATGTTTGTATCTATGTATGTTCCTAGAATGTTCTAAGATATTCTAGTGAATAGCAGATAATGCTCTTATCTATGATAAAGATACTATCCAATGGAAATAAAGACTCAAATGATGGGTAAGAAAGATACGATGGGATCGTATCAATATGACCAATATGAATAGTATAAGTGCCTCATTTGATAGATAAGATCACATAATAACATTACATAAGTAACGTGCAAATCCTGATTGACACCCTTACTGACACTAATGTCAGTTGAGTTTTAACCTAATGTCAGTTAGGCAATTAGCCTTTCTTATCGTAGTGATTAGGTTAAATCTCAACACTCCTTCTCACTGTTTATGTTGGGAATGGGATAAGAGTTAACTATCGCCTACCCTCTAGGAATTTTATTTTTCCTAGGTTTTTGGTAAAAATATCTGCGAACTGTGAATTAGTGTCAACATAGTAGAGTTCTATTTCATCATATTCAACAGCTTTGTGAATGTAATGTTGTGGAATGTGAACATGTTTTGTTCTACCTTCTTGTGCTAGATTGGAAGCTAGGAAGATAGCCCCTTGATTATTCACACACATAGGTATGTGCTCTAGTGGAATTTTAATCTCTCCAAAGAGGTTACATATCCACTGTAATTGTTTAGTGCATTCTGTCATTCCACAATACTTAGCTTCTATAGATGAAAGCCGGACACGCTTTTGTCATCTGGAAAGCCAAAAGACTATTCTGTTTGCTAGGAACATAGCATATCCAATTGTTGAACAAGAAGTTTCAACATCTCCTGCCAAATCTGTATCAGAATAAGCAATGAGATCGGAATTGTTACTTGTCACTATATATTTGATGCATAAGGTCTCAGAGTGCGATAAGTAACGAACAATTTGAATCGCTTTCTGGAAATGTTCTTTTGAAGGATTAGATGAATATTGCAACATGTTAATAACAGCATATGTGATGTTAGGTCTTGTTCCAAGCATGATGTAAAGCAAGGATCCAATGAATGATTGATAACGACTGCATAATGAAGGATTTTCTTTTCCTTCGTTTGGTCTCAAAATATAACTGGTAGGTAGAGGAACATTAGTTTCTTTACAGTTCTCTTGACCAAATCGCTTTACAAATTTAGAAGCGTATTTGTTTTGATCAAGGATAAGTGATCATTTAAATCTGTTTCTGGTAATATGCATTTCCAGGTATTCTTTGACTTTGCCAAGATCTCTAGATTCCTATTTTTGCATGAACTTCTTTTTGTGAGAAAGAACTTGCGCTTTGTTGCTATCAAGAAAAAGAGCATCATCGACATAAATGATAATAAGAATAATGTCTTTTCCAATGAACTTGACATAAACTCCTGAATTGGAGGTGCATCTCTTGAATCCAAAGGAAACAAGGCTTTGATGAAGCAGTTTATTCCATTGAAGGGCTGCTTGTTTAAGACCATAAATGGCCTTTTGTAAATGACAGACCTTTTGTTCCTGGTCCTTAATTACGAAGCCTTCTGATTGCACCATGTAGATTTCTTCATCTAGCTTGCTAAAGAGAAAAGCAGTTTTAACATCTAGTGCTTCAATTTCCCAATCATGAAGTGCTGCAAGTGCAAGAACCAGTCTCACTGTTTTGAATCTTGTGACAGGAGAAAAGGTTTCTTCATAATCTATTCCAAAGATTTGAGTAAATCCTTTAGCAATGAAACGAGCTTTGACTTGATTGCCAGGGCATATGGCAAATACCTATCTCCCTTTAATAGGTTGTCTTTCTTTTGGAAGATCGACTAGTTTCCATACCTTTCTTTCATGTAAAGATTTTATTTCATCTTTGGCTGCATCTGAAACCAGATGAGGACCTTACTGAACGAGGAGGACCTAAGATAATAGGGCAGACGAGTGATTGGATAGAGACAACGTGATGATGGATAGTGTCAATGACAACGTGGAGGTAAATGTGGAATAATGCTAATGGTATTTCAATTTCATAGACAAAGAGCATCCGATGATGAGGATGAGACGGCAAAGTGCAAGGGTATGGAAAGGAGTAGTAACAAGTGTTCAAGGCCCCCAAGGGAGAGTTAAACAAGTGAATAGGACTGGGGAAAGACGACGTAGAGGTAGTGTTTATATATGTAAGTACAGTGCTTTAGGGTAGGTTATCTGAGTCCAAAAGTATTGAGGGCTGGTGTGAGGGAAAGAAGCAAGGAAGAAAGATAAGGAACATGAGGAGAACACAAGGTGTCCGTGAGGTGTGACATCATAGATAAGACAATGGTCTGGACTGAGTCTGGACCATAGGTCATGTGGTTCCCACGGTTATGTGCAAGGGTCATGTGACAAAGCAGAGCAGAATGTCACATGATCCAAACAGGGGTAAGTCAGGTGACTCGGTCACATGACTGTGAAAGTGAAAATATGTTAAGTACGATGAGTGAAAGAAAATGAAAACATAGCGTGAAGGTCCTGAACTATAACAGCGTCATACCAAGCAGTCTGTTGATCTCGAGGAAGTTTAGCTATATCTCGGTATTGCTTTGGTACTGACCATTCTCCATGGTCAATAGCTTGTGCAAAATGATGTTGCATCCACTTTGTGCTATATATCTCACCAAGATTCTCACTTTCATTAGTGGGTCTCTGTTCTTCTGGAACAGGATTAGCTTGAATCGGTGATTCAGTTCTAGATTGAGACTCCTCCTGAATTGGTGTTAGTCCTGCTCTTATATCTTGTTTAATCTCGACTGCTGGTCAGTTACCATATGTATTATCTGGTAATATGTAAGATTGAGGAACGCAATTAGATTTGCGTTGCTCAAGAGGAGGTCTAAACGAAGATCTCTCATCACGAGTAGGATGATATTGATGAGGACGAATACGAAATTCTGGTAGTATTTCTCCAGAATGTTGTCTGGGAGGCATTCAAACTGGTGGTATTGGTATAGGTACTAACCAGTGATCTTCGTCAGTAGGTGAAGGAGCTGAATCTGATACGAGAAATCGTTTATGTTGATGACGATCCTCTATATCACTTCGATGTCCTGTGTCTGGTTTGGGTCTCCTTATACCAGGGCATGTAGATGTAAAGGGCATTCTTGGAGACTTGATTTAGGACTGAAGTGAAGTGGAGATTCAGATCTTGGTGGTGTTTGTGGAGGTATCCATAGATTTGGATCAGGAGAATTTCTGTGAGAAATTGCAGTAGGTATGTAAACATGACGTGTAGGGGTTTCAGGGTCTTGTTGATCCTGAATTTTGTCATTGGTCCTGTTTTTGTTGATAGGAATAGAGGCAGGTCCATCGACTTGGTCTCTGGAACAGTGCGGAAAATGGGTTTCATCGAAAGTGGCATTAGTAGTGACAACAACTCTATGCTTTTGTTTTGACCAAAAGTGCTAACCTTTGGTGTTTGGTTCTTACCCTATGAATGTCATTTCCTCAGATTTGGGAGACAGTTTGTCTTGCCATTGTTCTGGAGGAATGAAGACATATGCTCGACAGCCAAATACTCTGAAGTATGATGCATCAGGTTTCTTCCCATTGAATATTTCTATGGGTGTTTTCCAATCATGATGACACATGGGTTGTTTATTGTACAAATGTACTGATATCTCTACAGCGTCTTGCCAGAATGCTTTGGGAAGGCAAGCATGCTGATGCATCGCTTTTGCCTTTTCCGTAATGGTTCTATTGAATCTCTCAGCTCTACCATTCTGCTGAGGTGTGTGAGGGACAGAGGTCTGGTGAGTGATGTTTTGGGAAGTGAGGAACACCTGAAACTCATGAGACATGAATTCCCCCCCATGATTCAAATGTATGGAGGTGAGCATGTGACCGGTGAAAGTCTCTGCCCAAGATACCATGTTACAGAAATTAGACAAACAATCTGATGTGGCCCGCAAGAAGGAAAGTAAGGTGTACCCAGAATAATCATCAATGAAAGTGAGGACAAACCTAGCACAAGAGTGAGGTTTAATTGGAAAAGGACCCATAAGGTCTGTGTGTACTAGAGCAAGGGGACGGGTGGTCCACTTGTCTGATGCTGTGAAAAAGCGATCCGGCATCTTTCCTAAAGAACAACCCTTACAAGGGGAGTCAGAGGAAGGAGGTGTGAGAGAAGAAACACTGGATAAGTGGGTATGTGCATGGTGCAAACCATTTTTAGAGGTGTGGCCGAAACATTGGTGCCAGATAAGATAAGACTTATCATCTGCAAGAGAGGCTATATATCCATGATCTGGAGTAACCACTTTAGACTGAAACCAGTGTAGATTGTTAGCAGGTGAAACTGGATGGGAACCTAAACAAGTTAGACCAGTGTAGACACAGGCCTGACGAGTGAACTAATTGAGACAATGGTTTGCGAGGCGGTATCGAAGACGATGACGAGCAAGATGATGAATGTAGATGATGGTATTGAAACATAGAAACAACGTAGCATCCGATGACGAGGATGAGGCGGCTAAGTGCAATGGTAGAGAAAGGAGTAGTAAACAAAGTGTCCTAGGCCCCCAAGGGAGAGTAAGACAAGTGAATAGGACTGGGGAGAGACGACGTAGAGGTATGATTTATATATGTAAGTATGCAGGTTTAGGGTAGGTCATCTGAGTCCGAAAGGGTTGAGGGCCAGTGTGAGAGAAAGAAATGCAGAAGAAAGATAAGGAACACAAGGTGTCCATGAGGTGTGACATCATAGATAAGACGATGGTCTGGACTGTGTCTGGACCAGAAGTCATGTGGTTCCCACGGTCGTGTGCAGAGGTCACGTGACTACGAAAGTGAAAATGGCTAAGTACGATGAAGTGAAGAAAAAGTGAAAAACGTAGCGTGAGGGTCCTGAACTATAACACTACCCCCCATTCACCAGCTTCGAGATCCAGTCTCGTGTTGGTGAATTCCGAATAGGAGGGACCGAACGGAGAGAAGAGAGATATAAATTGGTTGTTGGAGATCCTGTGGATAGGACATGGGGCCGTAGGATGAGCTGTGTGAAAGTCGTTTATAGCATCTTGGGCATGTTTGAGGTTTACGGCGGGTTCCCAGGTGCGATCCACCTCGTCCCATCCTTTCCAATGGATGAGGTATTGCAACTTTCTGTGGTAGAGACGTGATTGGACGATGTAGTCCACTTCATATTCCTCGTGACGGTCTTCTGTCATGGTGACGGCGTCTGGTTTGTATACATTTTGCCTGACTAGCGGCACTTTATAAGGTTTTACACGGGAAATGTTGATGGTAGGATGAATAGATATGGAGGAGAGAAGGACAAGGGTGACGGCATTAGGGAGGATGGCGGAGATACAGTATGGACCAATGAATTTTTGAGTTAATTTATGGGCGGGGTATGGGTGAGAGAGATGATCTGTGGAGAGCTATATGAGATCACCAATAGTGTATGTGGGAGCGGTAGAGTGTTTGGATACTTGTGTGTGTGACATCCAATCGCGTGTTTTCTAAAGCGTTTTTCTAATCTTGTCATGGGAACGTCCGAGGGTTTTGGCAAACAACCCCCCAGGGGTTTTAGTGGACATTGTGGGTTCGGATCCCATGCGAGGTGCGTAGTTGCACATGACTGAGAACGGCGAAGTACCAGTTGCTGTTGTGATAGCGTTGTTGTGAGTGAATTGAGCCATCTTTAGCATAGATGTCCAAGAATCCTGGTTTTTGGCCACGTAGGCCCGTAGGTAAGTGAGGATCTCCTGATTGATCCATTCCATTTGTCCGTCCATCTGTGGATGGTACACCGTAGACAGCTTCTGCTGAATGCCCAAAACTTTACACAACTCTCTGGTAAACTCCGAGACGAATTGTGGTCCTCTGTCGGAGAGAATAGTGTTAGGAAGTCCATGGAGACACCAAATATGGTCTCTAAATAAAGAGGCTAAGTCTAAGGAAGAAGTTGTTTTCATACAGGGAAAAAGAATGATCTCTTTTGAAAATTGATCCACTACGACCCCTATAGAATCAAAGCCAAGAGACAGGGGAAGTCCAGTTATGAAATCAATGGAAATGTCCTCCCATGAATGGGAAGCAACGGGTAGAGGAAGTAACTTTCCTACTGGTGGCTTTGACGAACCCTTTGTGAGGGAGCACACCTGGCAGTGTTCGATGTACATAGAAATGTCTTTGGCGGCTCCTGGCCACCAATAAATTTTTCGAATTGAGGCAATAGTACGATCGCAGCCAGGGTGACCAGTGACTGGAGAATCATGAAAAATAGTGAAACCGGATGGAGACTTGAACAACTTAGACCTGCGTATTTGCAGGGATGAGGCGTGAACTAATAGACATGACTTGTTGGAGGCGTGTGTCGACGATGACGATGAGAGTGACGGTAAACGATGAAGTTGGAATTGAAACGTAGAAGCGACGTAGCATCCGATGACGAGGATGAGACGGCAGAAGTGCAAATGGTAGAGAAAGGAGTAGTAAACTAAATGTCCAGGCCCCCAAGGGAGAGTAGACAAGTGAATAGGACTAAGGAAAAGACAACGAGAGGGAACGGTATATATATGATACTAGGGTGGTTTAGGGTAGATCGTCTGAGTCCTAAATAGTTGAGGGCTGGTGAGAGAAAGACAAAGATAAGAAACATGAGGGAAACGCAAGGTAACTGTGAGGCATGATATTATAGATAAGACGAGAGTCTGGATTTGGTCTAGACTTGAGTCACATGTTGTCCCACGGTCACGTGACGAAGAAGAGCAGAAAATCACGTGATCCTAAAAGGGGTCAAGTCACGTGACTGCGAAAGTGAAAGAACGTAGCGTGAGGTCCAGAACTATAACAAATAGAAATGAGTTCGTTGCGAAGAGAAGGTGGCACAAAAACAATGCCGTTCGCATTTCTGAAAAGTCTGTCCATTGCGTAGTATTCGTATTCATTGACTGCATCAACATTCAACCTAGAAGATTCCATACATAATTTAGTTTCGAAGTTTGGGGCGAGAGATGTGGATGAAATGGCTTGAACTCCTGTGGAGCCAAACCCTTTGTTGTTTTGCTCTGACTCATCAAGAGTCTTTGATTCTGATAATATTGGGTTTTCTATTTTTTCAATAATTAGTTGTGCGATGCGATCAAATTTGGAGATGTGGAAAAGAGAATCGGAATGGTTGAAGAGAATTACACCAATTTCTCCCTTATAATTGGCATCAATGACTCTGGCCATGACATTGATTTTGTGTTTGAAGGCGAGGCCTGATCGAGGTGCAATTCTCCCGTAAGTTCCGATTGGGAGTTGGATCTTGACATGGGTGGGGATGAGTCATTGATTGTGGGTAGGGATGTTAAGATCCGTGGTGGAGTAAAGGTCAAAACCTGTGGCGGAAGTAGAGCCCTTTGAGGGTAAGCGAGCATCGGGGGAGGTGAGTTCAACAGGAATAGATAAGGAAGATGAATGAAGAACATCGGAAGTGAAAACAGTGATGTTTTCGTTTAATTTATTGACGGTGTCGCCATGGTCCGGGCGACGAGATAAAGCATCGGCACGACCGTTCGTATTGCTGGGCTTGTAAACGAGGGTATAGTTGAACTCTTGTAAGAGTTCGTGCCATCACGCCTGGCGACCAGAGAGCATTTGTGGCTTTTTCCAGTATTTGAGATTTTTGTGATGTGTTCAAATCTCGAAATTAGCCTTTCCAATGAGGTAATGTCGCCACTCTTCGAGAGCGTGTATGATAGCAAGCAACTCCTTGTCATAGACTGGGTAGTTGCGTTCGGCAGAAGAAAAAGAATGAGAAAGAAAGGCGCAAGGGTGCCATAACTTATCCTCCCCTAGGACCGATAGTACTGCGCCAGAGGTGATGTTGCTGGCGTCTGTTTCAATGTGCAAGTCTTTGGAGGAGTCAGGGAATGCTAGGAGTGGTGTGGTTGTGAACTGTTTTTTGAGCGTGTCAAACGCTTTCTGTTGAGCCTCCCCCAAGACGTATGGTACATTTTTCTTGGTGAGGTCGTTAAGGGGGCGGGCGATCTGTCCAAAACCGTTAATGAAGCGACGATAATAATTACAAAGTTCCAGGAAAGATTGAAGATGTTTTAGTTTGGTAGGCGCCGGCCAATCAAGGATAGCGTCAACCTTTTTTGGTTGCATGCCGACACCGTCAGCTGAAACTGTCATGCCTATAAAGTTAACTTTATCAGCATTAAATACATATTTTTTGGGTTTTGTGTAAAGGTTGTTTTCACAAAGCCTGTGGAGAACTTCCTTGACAATCTCGGAGTGTTCATCATCGGATTTGTTTTTTGTATAAATACACATATCGTCCAAGTAGACAATGACGACAGCGTACATGTCGTTGAAGATGTCATTCATCATCTGTTGGAAAGTCAGCGGACTGTTAGTCATGCCAAAATACATTACAACAGGCTTATAGGCCCCGAGTGGCATTACAAACGCTGCTTTCCACTCGTCGCCTTCCTTGATGCGAACATTGTTATATCCCCACCTAAGATCGAGGCAGGTGAATTTGTCTGTGCCCTTAAGGCGGTCGACGAGTGCGGAAATGAGAGGAAGAGGGTAAGAGTTTTTAACTGTACCCTCGTTTAGATATTGGTAGTCCATAACGAGATGCTTTTCGCCTCTCTTTTTGGGGATAAAGAAGACTGGTGCCGTTTGAGGAGACTTGGAGGGGCAGATATAGCCCTTCTCTTGTTCGGAAGCTATAAAATTGCGTACTTCGTCAAGCTCGGCATTAGAAAGAGGAATTACCCAACCCTTTTTGGGTACAAAGTCGGGTTTAAGATCGATGGCGTGGTTCCATGGTTTGCGGACCGGCATCCGTTGTGATTCGTTTTTGCTGAAAACGTCAAGGAATTCGTGATACTGAGGCGGTACCTTTTCAGCGAGGCCCTCCTCAACGGAACGGATGGATGTATTCCAGATGCCATGGATAAGATTTGCTGTGTTGATCGTAACACAGTTACAAGTGCAGCGACAGAAGTTAATCGTTTTTTCAACCCAGTCGATGAGGGGGTTGTGGCATTTAAACCAATCATAACCTAGATAAATTTTATGAGTGCCCAAGTTTGTTACCAGGGTGTCAATGCCTTCAGAGTGTCCCTGATAAGATAATACTAAAGAGACGTAATTGGTAATGTTACCATGTGATGATGTCGAGCCATCAGCGTTAGAGATGGAATGGGGAAGAGATAATTTTTTAGTGGGTATGCCTAGTGACTGTACCCATTTTTTGTCAACAAAGGTGTGACAAGCACCAGAGTCGAGTAGGGCTTTTTCTGTTGTTTTTTGCCATTTGTTGTCGTTTTTGTAATAGATATCAGTGGCGATTTCGAATTCATCACCATCGGGAATGATCCTGAGGTTAAGGTTAGCCGGGGAGGATTTTAAAGAAGAAAAAGATTCGATAGAAGTATTTTTTATTTTTTGAGGAGAATTAAGCATGCTTTGTTTTACTTCAGGTGCCGCACTCAAATGAGGTGCTCCTTTGGAAGGCAAAGAAGAACTAGACAAAACAAAGTTCGATGAGTTATCTACGTCCAACCCACCGTCCATCTCCCCTAAAACAGCGTAACGATTATGAGAAGAAGAAGATGAAGAGAAGAAAAAACTATTGTCCTTGGCCGAATGAACACCTCCCAGGTTCATTTGGCTTGGCCTTTTCCCTTAAGTCCATCAGCAGCTAGCTGCCGGGCTTGTACCGTGAACATATCGTAATAGTATGCCTTCGCTTCTTCTGTCTGCTACGGCAGGGCAGATTGTTATCGGACGAGCTACGATAACTTGCCTTTGCACTCGGACTCACTTACGAACGGTTTACTACAGACTCTCTTATCTTATCTTATCAGATAACGTCACGTGACCATCAGGTTATCTGTCTTAGATCTTATTTATATCTTACCCTTAGGAGAGTCACGTGATCTGGCACGTGACATGCTGACATAGCGGTCTAGGTCTACGACGTCATAGTCTAGACAATGATGTCATCATGACATCATACCTCATGTCCACCGCATGGACTCCTTCTATACCGGCCCTAGAGTACTTATCTCACACCTGCCCTAAAGGCATCCTAGCATATATATACGACACCCTGTACTCT
>JBBPQR010000104.1:0-19109 GCA_038092615.1 Boletus sphaerocystis | reverse complement strand
GACGACCTACCCTAAAGTACCTTAGTATCATATATATACCATACCCTCTCGTCGTCTTTCCCCAGTCCTATTCATCTGTCTACTCTCCCTTGGGGGCCTGGACCTTTGACTACCACTCCTACTTCACCTTACACATTACTCTCCTCTCTGAATGCTACATCTTGTCACCGCTATCTTCCCCATTGCCAACCTTTACCTCGTTGTCCGCATCGAAGCTGATCTCGTCAACCTACGTCTCTTCGTTACTGTGTTCTTACTCGAACGGATCTTCCCCGTTCTCTTCCTCTAAGTAATCACTCGTCATCCTAGTTATTAGGATTAACTCGTTCAGGTCTCCATCCGGTTTCATGTCACCCCAATCCGATGGGTGGGGTGACCACACATTTGCCCTGTCTCAACTCACTTTTCTCCCTAGTGTTTCCATGCCCCCTTCCTTGCTGAATTGTCTGGTGTGCCCTCATTGTGCCAAAACATTTGTCTCACAGCGTGGGCACACTGCGCACATCCATACGGTTCATCCAGAGCAATGCCAACATGACTGCTCTCGAGCTCATTCCCAACCTCAGTCTAACTCAGACTCAGACAATCCCTCCAACGATGTGGGCCTAGGAGGCCCAGATACCTTACATCTGCCAGAGCATCATAGCTCACACTTCTCTAATGACCATCTATTTCCTGACAACATTGCTGGTGTTGACACTCAATCACCGCAAAATGCGGCACAAAGAGAATATCACCCACATCTAAGTGGTATGTGCTTTCTCCCAAAAAAAATAATTTGCCCTAACAATGACATTGCAGCATGGTCCTGTGATGAGTGTGGGTAGCCATTGCCCCCTGGTGAACCCCCAAACCCTCGTCCACAGAGTGGCGATAACAATTGGTCACCTTTTGCAAATCAACAGGACTTTCTTCTTGCTGATTTTCTCTTCAGGAGGGAGGAGATGTTGGCAGGAAATATCAACTATCTGATGAAACTTTGGGCATTCCGAGCTCTTCAGCAACAGTCTGACTCGGAGGGCAGTCTTTCATCTGATTCTGCTCCTTTCTTTTCTGTAGCCCACATGTATGTGACGATTGACCAGATACAGTCTGGTGGCATTTCTTGGGAATGTTTGAAGGTCTTAGCCAACATTGATGGTGAAGAAAATCCCCTGTCCTGGATGTGAGCTGAATATGAGGTCTGGTACTGCAATGTTGATCACATTCTTACTGAGATGCTGGATAACCCTGACTTTAAGGATAAATTTGACTACCAAGCCTTTACCTACACTGACTCACATGGGCAAAGACGGTGGACTGACTTCATGTCAGGCAATTATGCCTGACATCAATGCGTACATGGTTATTAATTAGTCCATTATGTGATGCTCACCTCTTTGGTGAAAATAGGATCAGATTTATGCTGATGATCAAACAACTGAGGGTGCAATGTACTGTGGAATCATCCTTGGCAGCGATACAACCACTGTGTCTGTGGCAACCAGGAATGTAGAATACCATCCATTATACCTTTCCATCAGTAATCCACACAATTCTGTGTGCTGAGCACACAATCAGGCTGTTATCCCGATTGCATTCCTTGCAATCCCAAAAGGTATGCTATCTGATGTTCTTTGTCACCCATTTCTCATATGCATTGGATTGGTAGCTGCCCGCAAGGAGGACAATGACACTGGTTTTCGCTCGTTTTTAAAAAAATTATACCATGCCTCGATCTTGGCCATACTACAACCAGTGAGATCAGCCATGAGCACTTCTGTGTCGCTGTTGTCTTTACCATTGCAAACATTTTGTTATAGTTCAGGACCATCACGCTACGTTTTTCACTTTTGTTCACTTCATCGTACTTAGTACTTTTTACCTTCGCAGTCACGTGACTTAGTCACATGACTTAACCCCTTTTAGATCATGTGACATTCCGCTCTTCTTCATCATGTGACCTCACATGTGACCGTGAGACCACACGTGACTCGAGTCTAAACCTGGTCTAGACTCTCGTCTTATCTATGACATCACACCTCACGGTTACCTTGCATTTCCCTCATGTTTTCTTATCATTGACTTTCCCTCACTGGCCCTCAAGTATTTAGGACTCAGATGACCTACCCTAAACCACCTTAGTATCATATATATACCGTTCCCTCTCGTCGTCTTTTCCTTAGTCCTATTCACTTGTCTAACTCTCCCTTGGGGGCCTTGGATACTTTGACTACCACTCCTCTACCCTTGCACTTAGCCGTTTCATCCTCATCATCGGATGCTCCGTACCTTCTACGTTTCTTTACCAATACACGAGTTTACCATCACAGTCATCATCCTCATCAACACCGTCTCCCAACAAGTTGTCTCTATTCGATCACTTGTTAGCCCTGTGTATACACAGGTCTAATCTTGCTCTTAGTTGTTCAAGTTCACCATCCGGTTTCACATTTAGTCAGTTATGGTGTGCAAAATGAGAAGCACTTCAAGTACACCATTAGCTCTTTCTCATGAGGGAGGCCATAGCCTTAGTCACAAAGATCCACCATGGCCAATGGAGACTTTTTGCCACCAAATCAAACCAATATTGTGTACTGCCAGATTCATTCACCAGGCAGGGTGGCAGAGGGCTCTGCTGGTAGCAAAGGAGGCTGCTATCAAACCACACTCTATGAAACCCTCTAATCAATCTAATGTCCTTATCTTACCTTCTGTTGCTGGTCTAATGGTCACTTCACTCCCCTCTAAGGCACCCTCAGCTGACCCATTGCATATAGCTGCTACTCTCACAGTAGCTTTAGCCCCACTGGCATCTACAACCTCTTTTTCAGGCTCCAAGTCCACTGAACAATTGGATGCCCCAAGATCTATTTCTGTTGCTGTCAATCCTTCCCTCCTGGTTTCCAACTTCTCACTTGCTTCCAGTGATCAGCCCACTGCTAGACTATCATGCATCACCAAGGTGCAAATTGATCCTATCCTCCTTGCTCTAACTAATGCATTCAACCTTGACCTTGAGTCAACCTCTGAGGACAACAATGGTGACACTTTGCCCCAACCTCAAATTCTTGACAACCAGACTATAGGTGGAACACCTGCAAATGTTCCAACTGTGCACATTCTGACTGAAGATGCTCCTGAAGCCAATCATTCCACTCCATCCACTTCTACATCCAGCTAGTGAACTGCTCATATCAACTCGATTCTTGCAGCTTGTTATGAGGAGCTTGACAAGATCCTTATAAAGGCTGTCAGCGAGACTTCTTGCTCAGTCCAACAAGTCTTGGATAGTTGGAATAAAAGCCATGGTTGGGTGATCACTGCCATGAACCACTGGAATCTCTGGCCCTCATACCTGGCAAAGCACGAGCAGAAAGAATGCCTTTGTACAGGTGTTTCTATGAATGCACCACATAAGTTTGCCATCTGGAATTGTGCAGTATTCTACAATCTCATCATACTGATTCATATAGTCACTTCATCACTGTGTGGCTGACTTTATATGACATTCAAGGAAGCCAACAATGACAACTGGCAGAAGATTCTAGAGATCTACAGTATATTGAAACTCTCTGAGTCTGGGTCTACCACAGTTTCACAATGTATACAAACATTCAACAAGATCTGCAAGCAGACAATGAGCCTGGTAAACCTAATCATCCGATGTGAAGTACTACATTAGTGACTTTTTACTTAGCTCAATGCTGCAGCTGTCAAGTATGTGTTATAGTTCGGGACCTATACACTGTGTTTTCATTTTTCTTTCACTTAACATACTTAACATATTTTCACCTTCGCAATCATGTGACCAAGTCACATGACTTTACCCCTTTCTGATCATGTGACATTCCGTTCTTCTTGTCACATGATCTCTCCATGTAACTGTGGGAACCACATGACCTTGAGTCCAGACCTAGTCTAGACTCTCGTCTTATCTATAAGGTCATACCACACAGACACCTTGCCTTCTACACATTTCCCTTATCTTGCTTCTTTTCTTCTCTCATATTCTATCTCTTACACCAGCCCTTAACCATTTAGAACTCAGACGACCTACCCTAAAGCTCCCTAGTTTCCTATATATACCGTACTTACTCGTCGTCTGTCCCCTAGTCCTATTCATTTGTATCACTCTCCCTCACAAGGGGGCCTTGTACTCTTCAAATACTACTCCTGCCATTGCACTTGCCATTTCATCCTCGTTATTGGATGCTCTCTACGTTTCTCGTCCACTTACCATTTGATAACTTCACCATTGCTGTGTACATTGTCATTGACACCTGCTGTCAACAAATCATATCAATTTCATCACTCATCCAACCTGCCCCTAATCAGGTTTAGTCTTGCTCTAGGTCTCTTGTGTCCAGTTTCAAGCATCCAATGCTAGTGCTGCAAAGCACAAAGTGGCAGATCATAGCTTATATAATACAAATGCAAATCAATTGAGATTTGAGTGTATAACTTCTAAAGACAATTATGAATAGATCAAGTATGGTTTGGTGTGCTGAATGTTCATAAACATGTAAGTACTACTAGTACAACCAAGATGTGATACCATCATCAATATGATCCATCAATACCTCAATACTTTCTTCCTCCAATTCAATACTGTAGTGGAGTGTGTAAGAGGTGTTGATAAGAAATGGCAACAACCTTAGTGTGATAATCAGAACGTACATAATAGTGGAGAATCACTAATACTTATGATTCAGGAATAATACTGATGTGGTGCCCATGCACCATGGCATACAATTTTTCAAAGACACTGTCAAGGAGTGGGAGGTTGAAAATGAAGTAATTGTACATATACTGGCAATGACCATCCATACTAAGGCCACCAGGAACAAATAAATAGTGAGGGCCACACCATGCAATGTTGAAAATGGCAGAGATGAGATCCAATGGATCTACAAGGGCCATAGGTGTGTCACAAGGAGAAGATGGTGTAGAAGACACTGGGGTCAGAATGGAGCAGGTGAAATTGGTTGAATGAAGAGGAGAAATGATGTTCTGTGAGTGTAGCCATGTAGATGTAGTCACAGCTGCAGAGATATTGCTTGGGCTCAATTCTACTGGCATTTTAGCATCATCGACATCCTCTAAAAATGTATGAATTTATGGAGTACATTGATACTTGACATGACTTACCTTGTTTATTCAGCATAGTGGCCATTGAAACTAGATCTGCTGATGATGGATATTAATAAGGGTCATCTAGACCAATAATAACAGCAGAGGAGTGAGGAATGTGGAACATCGGCTGCCTTTAACAGATGGCATAACTGGCAAGAAGGGAATAGCTCTTCCACTATGAAGTCCAGGCAGTTCAGACATAGGGAACTGGATAGAATCCAAGTGAATCAAACTAAGAAATAAGAGTACAGGGAGTCAGGTACTTATAGGTATTATGGTAGTTAAGGGCAGGCCCGTACCCCGGTTAAGGGCCAATATATAAGTAGTCTATGAGATAGCCACAAGGTATGACATATAACTACATCATTCATCATTGCCTAAACCAATGATGTTATAGGCCTAGACCTGGTGATGTCATGTCACATGCTTGGTCATATGATAAGGTCAGTCTGAGTCATGTGATAAGTGAAGGTCATATGACACTATCTGATGAGATAAGATAAGATGAACTATCCAAGAGGTATCATAGTGTATCATAGCAAGTCTGATAACAGCCATAGCTCATGGTATGCTGGTAGTGGGGGTTGGAGTAAGAGTCAAGAATGGCAGTAGGAAGGAGACCATGTGAAATAAATGGGGTCAAGGTGAACTCACCACCATGTCACATTGACATAGCTGAGTGATATTTCCAGCAGATACAATGGAGAAGCACAGATATTGGTAGATATGACATGCTTCCAAATCACCACTAGCAAGAGTGGCCATTCAGGTAACATTTGACTGGCAGTCAATAAGGATGGGGTGGTCATTATTGTTGTTGAAATGGGGTTTGGGTATGAAACAACATACCCTTCCTCACGCCATCATTGCTGGTTGATAAGGTGCATAACAATGTGGAAGGTACTACTCACTGGATTGTCATCTGGTTTTGTTTGTATTGTTTTCGTCATCTGGGTTATTGAGAACCTATTATCATTACTAGATTTTATTATCAATATCACATGGTGAGAAGTGAGTCATATGGTGTGCTCCATCTTGATGATATTCATGCATTTGAACAGGATGTCACATTAGGAACTACTTAGTTAAGAACAGTTACTGTATACATGAATGCAGAAAGTGTCAGAAAGCAGGCATATTATGCTCTTTCAGACTTGTCATATCAAATCCTCTCAACATTGCTGCTACAGTCACCAAGACCCAGATTCCATAGTCATACACATTCATTTGCAAGGTCTTGGTCTAATAAAATGAGCACATCAAGAATCATGAACATCAATGAGGGAAGCAACTTATAGTAATGGGATGCATAGCCCATGGTCCCAAGTCAAGTCTGACATCAGCATGAACTTTCCTGGCAATGTTCAGGAGTCCTAAAGGCTAGTAAGCTGTCATCATTTTGCATGAAACATAAATTACCACTGGCAGGTCCCAGATGATTTTCACAGATGGAATGTTGAGGTCAGGCTCACCGTCTGCCAGTGGCTTATCATTGTCATAGGGATTGGATGGTTCTTCTATGAGGTAATCAATAAGGATCACCCGATCTGGATTGAGAGTCACAATTGCTTCTTTGGTGGAGTTGTCCAGTGTTTGTTCTTCTTCATTGGACAAGGCTTCAAAGGTTTGGTGGACCCAATATAACAATATTTCAGGCTTTCTACCTGAGAGGCTAACTACCAATTTTGTTACCTCCTCAGTGCATGCATCAAATCACACCCTTGATGCTAGTGAATTTGACCAACATGGAGGGAGCATCATTAGTTGCTCTCAGTGATGCTGCAGAGTATGGTAGAAATCCTTATCTGAGAAGAAAATCAGTGGAAATAATGTATTACTCAAGAAACATACTGTTTGGTGTACGAAGGGTGAGCTCTACCATTGTGAGTTCATTACCAAACCAGTGGAAAAGGTTATCAGCCTCCATTTCAAGTCTGCACTGTTCCTCCAAATAGCTATCACACTTGAGCATCACCTGAATTTCTGAACAGACATCTTTGTCTTCCATCCAGTGTCGATTGTGTTTAATAGAAGGAGTGATCCACACATCTTCCATCAACGACTGATGGTTTCAAAGCTCATTCAATTTGGTAGAAAGAGGGATTGGAAGTGGTATTGACCATAACAGGTCAAAGAGCGCCTCAAGTTGTTGATAGTACATATTGAATTTCTGAATGGCACTTATCAATGCAGGCTGGTGCTTGGTGATGGCCTTGCATGTCTGTTGATGGAGCTTCATACCTGGGGAAGTGAGAATAAATTACATTACTCAAGTCAAATCTTACCAAATGCTTTCTATGCCCCTCTGATGGTCTGATCCAATTTGTCCCATTCAAAGAAACTACCTATTGCATGTTTTCATATGTTAAATTTCAAGTCACAAGTAAGGAATAGGATTCAGATGAAGTCAAGGTTGATATCATACAGTTCGGGGAACTTGTTGCCCACATTGAGTTAAGCATAAAGTATGTCTATTTTGGACATCAATCAACCATGAGTATGCTCCAAACTCTGCGTGGCCTCCAATATATGGTTGGAAATGTCTTGTTTTTCCATGGTGCTCTTTGTAGCTTGGATTGCTCGATCAGCATTATCAATGTCAGTCTGGAGCACCAAAACAGTGTTGAGCTCCTTCTTGAGGTGCATGAGAGCATGTGATAAAGGATGAGCAACTAATCATAATTTAATTAATTGAGTACTTACAAGCCCAAATGAAAAGTTGTGCCTTCTTTTAAAATGCCCATTGCTTTCACAGCTCCTTGACCAGGACATCATATTGTTCAATGTTATTGAATGCTACTTTGCCTTGGTCCTGTATACTTTGATGAAGATAGCATTTGATCCAATCCCCAAGGTCCATTTGCATCTCATTTCCAATTGCAGCAGCTTGACAATCAATCAGCTAGATGCAGTATTGTAACTACCAAATCAAAATAGATTAGCAATTGGATCAGGAGCATTATGGTAGATTTACAGAAGATGACCTTTCAATCCCAATGAGCTTGATCATATAGGACCAAAGGTGTTTGGTGTCTTCCCCATCGGACAGTCCTAACCCAACTGATAGTTGTGGATTGAAGACTAATTGACATGCCCACTTATGCCCATAGGCATGCATAGCAGTAGTAACAAATCAAAGGTAAAAGACAACATCCTCAGGAACTATGTCATACTATCAAGCAAAAGAGATCAGCACAACACTAACATTTTGGGACAAACTCACCAGAGTGTGTGTCCTGTCCAGAACACATCCTACATCGTATAAAGTCACCACAGTTGCATTAGGCAGCAGAAGCATGAAGAGATGAATGATCAAGGTAAGCATATACTTCTGTTGCTCTCCAGGAGTGTCAATGTTGGCAAAGAAAAGGGGAATATCATGTCAGCAGATGAGTGCCATGAGACCAGTGTCATCAAAGCTTTCCATTGAGGCCTTCTGTTTCTTCCTATCAGCAGCTTCATAAGAAGATTCACAGGAATCAAGAGCTTCATCAGGTATCATCATCACATTGTGGCATTTAGTGGGCTTCTTGTGTTGCTTCTCAATATACTAACCCATTGCATCTACCGGAGATTTGGGGAGAAAATAGGCTGGATTATGGAAGAGTGGGCAGTCACCAGCAGAACAACGATGCCAGTGATGGAAATTTCCATCTATGAACACATGGATATCTCCACCTTCAGAGAGGGACCTGCCAAATACATTTCAACTGAAGCATGTAGGACAATGTTGAATGAGGATCTGGGCATAGCTTCTAGAAATTAAGGGCAACTCAGATGAATAAAATGTTGAACCTAGTGTCAAGGGCACAGGGGTACCTTTGAATGGCATATTAAATAATGGCTGAGATGGTGTCTGAGTTGTGGGAGTGTCAAATAAACCAGCTGGTGTAACAACAGATGTGGAAGTGGAGGGAGTGTTCCAAGTACTCTTGAATGCCTTGATGTGATCTTGGCAGGCCTAAAGAGAAGCCTCTATCTACTATTCTACTTATACTTGGAGGACATCATACCATTGCACCACTGATCCAAGGTTGCATCGAAAGGGTTTCTGGATAGCCTCCTTCTGTGTGGTAATCAGGCACAACATTCAAGTAAAACATTTTCTTATGTTTTTGTTCACCATGCGAAATCCTTGCCAAATGTAGTATGTATGCAATACAGAGGAAAGGGCATTGACAGTGTCACATGATCAATCACTCAAAAAGGGTGCAGTATAACATCAGCAACTTGATAGAGATAGCCATATGAGGCTGGGATGGGAGCAGTAGGGAATAGACTAAAGTGGATGAGGATTTGAGGAAGTGTTGAACATTCACAGCTTGTGACTTCAACAAGGGTAGAACCTGACACTGATGAGGTTCAACCAGCTTGTAGTATATTAGAGGTATTTACGATCAAATAGCAAACATAGAATGTTGATAGGTTTATAGGCACACTCTAATCAACTGCAAAGGGTGATAGACAATGGAAGTGATGGAACAGGCTTGCTGAATGTTCGAGAAATGTAATGAATATATGGCTTGATCAGAGTCTAAATGACAGCTTTCCAATTGCTACTTGAATGTTTAGCAGTGGGCATAGGGTGGGGAGGCTTGCATGCTGGACGTTGAGTGTCCAAGTCTTCTTCTAGAAGTTGTGTGTCATCACCATGTAGCTGGTAGTACCCACTATCACTGGGAACAAATTCTTGGTCAGTCAGGCTGAGGTAGTCTTTATACGTGAGCTCATGATCAGATAAGTCCCCACTGGATGCTGAGAATGAGAGCTTGAATACAAGCTGTTTAAGATGACAGATTCTAAGTAATGGGCAGGAATGCCCTATGCTATGGTACATTAGCTAAGAGTATAAGTCAAGTAAAAAGGTACTCACTTCAGCTGCTGCCTAAGGTGGGCAAAAACAACTGAGGTGTCTGTAAGTAGGGTCAAGATATATATACTATGGGTGGAGGTACACTCGTATTATGTCATCAGTAATGGTGTGTTGATGAACCTGAAAAAGATAACAATATGTTGTAATAGAAGAATGAACACTAAATGTTTAAGCAACAAAAGGTTATACCATAGAAGTACTTTCAATTGTTCCAATCTTTCCAAGTTTGGAAAGGTGTAGGAAAGTTCCAGAAGTAGTTCCGGTGGTTTCAAAGATACTTTTAGTTTGGAAGTTCAGAACAGTGTGGGAAAATTCTGGAACCAGTTCTGGAACATTAGTTCCAATGCAGAACCCAGAACACCCAGAACTGGTTATGGTTGAATACTGTCACAAGACAAGCTGCTACTGTAAGTGGTGACATTTTGCAGAATGGCCAGCGATTTCAATATAGCATTAAGTTTTTTATTTGTCTCTAGGATGACAGGGACTCTCAAAGTGTTTTCCAAGTCCCCTGATGGTCATCTGAGCATGTTGTGTACTTTGTCTAGGAATCATGAACAAGGAAGACAATGTGAATGTTTGAGAAAAGAAAACTAATTGTAAAAAGAAAAGCTATCTAAATTACATAGCAGGCTGTGAAGTATGTTCTGTTGCTGCAAACAAGGCCCAAGAAGAGCCCTGATGCTATTTGGACGATTAAAAGGAGAGGCCAAAATAGGCTCCAGATAAGGGTCAAACAAGGTCCAAGAAGAGCCTTGATGCTGTTTGGGCAATTAAAAGGAGAGGCCAGAGTGGACCCCATGTGAGGCTGGATAGATTTGAGGGGAAAGGTCCATGGCACTGACAAGGGCAAAATCAGCCTTAAACAAGCCAGGAGGGATTCCACAAAACTGAATTGAGGCACCAAGGAGGGCAAAATGAGGCTAGAGCGAGGCTCGGTTTATTTTGGTCATACAAGGCCTACAGGATTCTTGGTCTAGGAGACCTATTATTGCCTACAATGAAAATAGATCTATAAGACTATTAGAGTTCAGAAAAAGTGCTGTATGAGGTGCCCCTGAGTCCTAGTGATTCCGTGACCTGGCTCAGCCTAAAAGCCCCAGCCTGGGCCCGGCTTAGGGGGCTAATGGCTTCACAAAATCATAGGCCTGGCTCTAGGCCCCTAAAGTGTTATAGTTCAGAACCTCACACTATATTTTCACTTTTCTTTCAATCATTGTACTTAATATATTTTCACTTTTGCAGTCACATGACCAAGTCATATGATTTACTCATTTTTCAATCACATGACATTCTGCTCTTCCTTGTCATGTGACTGTGGGAACCACGTGACCTCAAGTCCAGACCTAGTCTAGACTCCCACCTTATCTATAAGGTCATATCATATGGACACCTTGCTTTATATGCATATTCCTTATCTTGCTTCTTTTCTTTTATTTTCCACACCGGCCCTTAAACTGATTAGGACTCAGACGACCTACCCTAAATCTCCTTACTCACATATATAAACCGTACCTCTACATCGTCTATCCCTAGTCCTATTCATCTGTCTAACTCTCCCTTGAGGGCCTTGGACTTTTGTTACTACTCCTTTCCTACCATTGCACTTGCCATTTCATCCTCGTCATCAGATGCTTTTTTACTACAACATTGAAATACCACTCGCACTCTTCCACGTCACCCTTCACATTGTCATCGATCCCATCACTCAACATATCATCTCAGTATCTTCACTTGTCCGACCTATTATCTTAGGTCATCCTCATTCATAAGGTTCCCATCTGGTTTCATAAAGCCCCTAAAGACAGCCTGGCCTAGCTCGAAAGCCTGAGCTTGGGCCTAGGCCATGGCTTGATATAAATTGCTACCAAAAAACAAAGTACGAGACAAAGACATAGTATGAGTATGTATTAGTAGACTTGAAAGTAAACTATTCATTAATGTCAAGAAAATTACCATCCCACTCATCCTCACTGGTATCCCCATCATCATCACCAGAACCCCACTCTTCACACATGTTATCGGACGAGCTGCGATACTTGCGATTACACTCAGACTCACTTACGAACAGTTTACTACAGACAATCTTATCTTATCTTATCAGATAATGTCACGTGACCATCCGGTTATCTGCTAGATCTTATCTATTACTTACCCCTAGGAGAGTCACGTGATACTGGCACATGACATGCTGACATAGCGGTCTAGGTCGACGACGTCATAGTTTAGACAATGATGTCACCATGACATCATACCTCATGTCCACTGCATGGACTCCTAGTATACCAGCCCTAGAGTACATACCCACACCTGCCCTTAACCCGTCCTTACATATATATACTGCACCATATACTCTAGTATCCCCCAGTCTATTCACTTGATTCTTACCCGGTTCCCTACGTCCGAACTGCCTGAGCATCCACAGTGGAGGGCTATTCCCCTCTTGCCAGTTATGCCACTGTAAAAGGCCCTCTACAACGTCTACGTGACTCCTCTATCATTGACTTCACCATCGCCCTCGACGGGCTCGCCATTATTTAAGGTTGAAGTGATGCTCCGCAACAACACACCTCCGGAGCAAGCAAGGGATCCCCTTGAAGCAAGACACTTGACCTTGTACTACACTTCAGGAATTAAAGCACTTCCATGACATCAGCCTTGAAATGGTTGTGGCGCTTGCTGATGGTTATCTCTGCAGATGAGAATGCACGTTCTGAAGATATGGAGCTGGCCATGATGGGGAGAAAGTCCCACGCCAGGGATCCCCACACTGGGTATTGTGCAGAATGCATTCCCCACCACTGCACAATGGTGGTGTCACCAAGATGTTCTTACACATTGAGATAGTTGTGGAAACCTTGCAGCCATGGATGTGTGGGATCACACCATGTTTGCTGCTCTGGTTCCAACTGACTGCATTCTCGTTCTCACTCTCATCATCAATGTCAGACCCCAAAAGAGCATTGAAACAGCCAACCCCTTACCGATGGAGCAGGTGCTTGCTAGACAAGTATAAGCCTTAGGACTAGTATGAAGTTGGGAGAACTCCAAGAGAACAAGACTGAAGTTCTCTGGAGTGGCAGCGAGCCTTATATACTATCCTACTGTGTGTGTACATGTTTGGTGCCTAGAACTGTACAGTACCTATATAAGGATATACCCTTGACCCATGGCGCAAGGCTATGCTATAAGGCAGTGCCAAATGCTGTACAAGCTGTGTTTGCTGTGCGGGCTGTGTGAGGCTGTGAGCCGAACTAGGTGAAGCTATGCACAGAGATGAAGGAGGCTATGTAAGGCTGTGGGCCGTGCTGTGTGACATGCGGCTTTGATCCAGTATAGCCTTCGGGTAAGATCCGTTGGTCTGTGCGCAAGTCATGTGACTGGTTCAGGGCAGGCCCTTAGTAGACTTGTAGACAAGCTATGGCGGGCATGATTGAGAGATAGGGGCTAGCAAGGAGAGTGGCCATAGTGAGTCAGGAAAAATAGGGAAAAATAAGTGAAAATAGGGGAAAAATAGAGGGATCGTAACAGGCATCAAGTTTGGGGTTACACATTGTGATGCAGTGTTTGTGATCCATGGGCTGTGGGGCATTAGTGTCAGAGCCATACATCGTGTAATAACGTTCTTTGTACTTGTTGGATTTGTTAATAGAGAATATAATTAAGAAAAAAAAACTTATAATTAATTCCGCATGCTTCATTGCATCATTCCTCAAGCTTTTGATGAGGATCAAGAACTAGAGAAAGAAAGTAGATGTCAGATAGGTATGACATATCACAAGTCCACTTACTCATTGCTATAATATGTGTATCAGATGTTGCAGTATACTGATAATAATGGGAGATTTTTTGCACCCCTGCTTCAAGTGCAGCATCGAATCTTGTAAACTTCTTGCTCTTCGTGCGCAATGACCATGCTTTATGTAGTGTCTCCAAAGCTGGGAGGGCTATATGTAGCGTAGGCCCTTGCTTCGATGAGAATGCATATTGTGCATTCTCTGCGAACTAATGCAAATGGTGTCATGTCAGCATGTAATGAAAGGAAAGACAGGACATACCACAAGGAGGGCCAGAAGGAGATGGACTTGGTCCCACTCCTCTTCTGATAACTGGAGACCCAGAATTTTGCGGTGCTTCTCTGGGTTATTCCCATAATCCTTGAATACAAGCTGTTCGATAAAGGTGTTGACATCCTATATTAGCACCATCAGCAAGTGTAAACACACGAATGTTGTCAAATATACATACCTTCTTGAGTTCGAGTGCACAACTGAGCATGTTGAATGTTGAGGACTGTCAGACTTTCATGTTGAGTATGAGTTGCAGGAGAGGGGAGCATGTCTGAATATTCTTGAATAATTCTTTGCACTGTGTGGACAAACAAGCCTGAGATACTTGTCAGTATCTAGCAACTCTAATTACACACAAGAATCCTTAGTACCTTGACAGAGATGGCACAAATGAGGCCAATCAGGTCTCGATCCCCCCTGTCACTTGAGATAACAATGTCAACATCAGGCGAAGAGGGATCGTAATGATTTAAGGTGCTGTAGGTTATAAGGAAGGCCTGCATGGCCAGATTGATAACATGGGCCATATAGCTGTGACAGAAGTATGTAGTAGTTACATATATAAGCATCAGACATCATGACCGATTTACTGTAATCATTGCTTCGCCCCATCAAAAAGCTTATCCATTTCAGATGTGAGAAGGCAAGCAAGCTCTGCCATCATTGTATCATTGTTGCTTGCATTGTCACACGTGACATATTCAATCTAATCCAATGATGAGGCATCATTGATGGACATATATTACTAACAGATCACTTACCCTATGAGTTATGCCAAGGTGCTTCACCGCTTTATACAGCGCCTGCCCAAGACAGATTCTGTTGTATGCATTGTTGAGCTGAATGAACATGATAAGGCCAGTTTAAAGGGTCCAAATATGAGGCATGTTCTCTTCAATCCATGATGCAGTGACAGCAAAGTAGCCATCACAGTTTGATGCTTGCCATGCATCGCAGGTAAGGTTGATTTGCCCATGAACGTTTTGGCTCTATTGTACTATGTTAGTTGAGTATTGTGTAAGGATATGCATATGTACTAATAGTTTCTTTTTGAGCGAGAGAAAGTTGAACTTAAATTTCTTGATGATGAGTTCATGTGTCGTGGTATGACCAGGTACCTTGATTTTGTTGGGAGCATATGAGACAATATCAAGCAATTTTTGGAATGTTGGATGTTCCATGCAATGCATAGGCTGTAGCATTGGTTTTTAGCAAGTCAATTGCTATGTGTGGGATTGCTCACCTGGTCTGTTGTGATGAGCCACTTAATAGTGGCATTACAAAATGCAGAGTCGGAATACTGAATGATCATGCCCACCAGTATGAGATGGTTGTCGAGGGATGGCTGTCTACTGACGCTAGTGCCAGATAAGGTAGTGTCACATTGATGAGCTTCTTCATCTCGCTGGCATTTGGTGTTCATGGGTAACATAGGCGTGAACCCATTTTTGGCAGCCCACTTCCAATATGTCTCCTCATGCGCTGCTTGCTGGTGATGCCGCAACGTGGTTGTTTGGTTGACGATAGCAACCTGCTTTTTGAGTTGTTTACTAGTACATATATACAGTTAATGTTATAGTTCAGGACCTCACACTACGTTTTTACTTTTCTTTCAATCATCATACTTAACATATTTTCACTTTTGCAGTCACATGACTTACCCATTTTCCAATCACATGACATTCTGCTCTTCCTCGTCACTTGATCTCTGCACATGACCATGGGAACCACATGACCTTGAGTCCAGACCCAGTCTAGACTCCCACCTTATCTATGAGGTCATACCACATGGACACCTTGCTTTATACACATGTTCCTTATCTTGCTTCTCTTCTTCTATTTTCCACACTGGCCCTTAACCGATTAGGACTCAGACGACCTACCCTAAATCTCCTTACTTACATATATAAACCATATCTCTACATCGTCTATCCCCAGTCCTATTCATCTGTCTAACTCTCCCTTGGGGGCCTTGGACTTTTGTTACTACTCCTATCCTACCCTTGCACTTGCCATTTCATCCTCATCATCAGATGCTCTTTTACTACAATATTAAAATACCACTCGCCTTGTTCCATGTCACACTACATGTTGTCATCAATCCCATCTGCCAACATGTCGTTTCTATATCATCACTCATCTGACCTATTGTCTTAGGTCTTCCTTGTTCATAAAGGTTCCCATCCGGTTTGAGTTAACAGAGATTTGATAATGCAAAGAAAAGGAAACACACCTGCAGATGTTACAATCTCAAACCTTCTTGTTGTCCAAGTTAAGGTATGAAGCAGAGAAATGTGCGTCGATGTCTTGAGTGCATTCAACCCATCCCTTCTTGGCTGGCTCATCTACTTTGATGACCTGGACATCCTTGAGCAGGCCATTGGACCCAGTAGGAAGGGCCCCATCACAGGCAAACCTACTGGCCTGCAACACTGCACAACCCAGATCCTTCTGAAGCCCTACAAAATGTTGTGAAAAATTAGTAGACAGTTGCTGCACACTCACCTTTTTTCTTTTTGGGTGGGTTCTCAGCATCAGATTCCACATTGGATATGGCAGCATTGATGTTGAGAACTTTCCGAGCCCACTTTGAGCCAGCTTTGCCGCCAGATGCAAGTGGATTGTTGCCTTGAGTGATGCCTTCAGGTGGCCACATTGCTACCTGAGCTTTCCAGTGGGAGGAAAGCTCCAAATCAGCAGCATTCTCAGCACATGTTACACATGCCGATAGTGCAGCTGTATGTTTGGACTGGTGAGGCTGTTCAGTGTCGGACATATTTCCTGTAATAAGCGAACAAATTGGATTGGTAGACAAAATGAAAATTTCATATCTGCATACCATTTATGGTTATCAGCTGTTGTCAGTAACAGGAACATATGGTCTTCTGCAGGCTTCAGGGCTTCTGGGGCCTGGCTCAGCTCGGCTCATGGCTTCTTAAAATGGCAAGCCGAGCTCCAAGCCCCACCAAGCCCCTAATGCAGTCTGGCTTGGCCTGGCTTTTTGGGGCCCAGCTTGATCAGCTCAAGGCTGCTTTCAGGCCAGGCTACGGAATCACTACCCCTGGCTTCAGGTTAGCAACTGGACCTCCCATTATGTCAACTATGTGGTAGCAACCTAAATATGGTGAGATGAGAGGCTGTCCACCAGCAAACTGTCAGGCTGTTGTGCATTTTCTGTGGTGCTCTACATTCCAAGCAGAATGGAGAATATCTTGTGGATTCACACCAAGAACAAGTCAAGTATGGACTGACCACTGACCAGGTCAAATTCACGACATCACTCCCAGCCTTATGAGATGTATTTGTTTCTGCCATTGTTAGTGTGTATGAGTTCATGACTGGGCCATTTGGGCAAGAACTGGTCAAAAATTTTTGTCATCTTTTTGTTTCTTACATTATTCTTACAACAATGTGTTACAGTCTTGGGAATGATGCTGGGTCAAGCAATAGAACCTATCTGCAGATTGTCTAACAAGTAAAAATGCACAGAAAGTGCTCAATGATTACCTATGCACTCATCCTATAAGGCTATGCTCCATGACAAAATCAAACAGTGAATGGGTGTGGTTTATGGACTTGCTGCTAAGGATAATTGTGAAGATGACCACATCATTGCTAATGCAGATGATGATGACAATGCTGATGTCCCATCAAACACAGTGATTTAAGCTGCACTTGGTTTAGATCTTGCTGCCAGTGATTTGCCAGTCAATGTAGTAGATGTGGCCCCTCACTGCATTGACAGCACAGAAATGGGTCCCAGAAATTCATTAGTGGCTGCAGGGGACTAAAAGACATATGGGCTTTCATAAATTTCAATGCTTGCATGTAACTAGCTCTTGTCACGTATTACATTGCTACCATTAAGCAACTTACTGGCCAGCACTGCATTATGCTCACAAAATTAGCAACCAACCCCACTATTATGCATTATTTTTAGCAACACAACCACCCACTGTTACGTGTTATGGTTGCCTCCATACAGATAGCTACAGTATGCGACATGCAGTTTGCATGCCAGTGTGGTGTATGTCGGAAATGATTAATGAAGATCAACAAAACGAGTCAGTATCATGATGTTAGATGGAAGCAGGCACCTGTTGCATGGTGGTGTTCGCAAGTGTTCTGATTCGAACAGCGACCCAGCCAGGGGAAATTGAAGTGAATGCAATATGGTACGCCTTGTACCTTCCGCCTAAGTTGCACGAGTGAAGAATGAGCGTCTGAGCGTTGTGGGGCTGCTACTGGGACTTGCTGTAGCATGCGCACTTGTTGTATGTGGTGGACTGACACCCAGTGGGAAAATGAGCATTCGTGATCATGGAGCACCGACCCCGGGCCGCCACCAGCCCAGATTCCCAACAGTCGGAAGAACCTCAGCTTGTGAGGTTTTTCGATTCCAACTACTTTCACTATTTACAGTAAGTTATGTAGTGGTTGAGATCGTCCGATTCATTCACATCACAATGATTTGGCGCCCTTGAACAGAGAACGATGTCATTGGTTATCAAGCATCACAAGACACGGTCCTCATAATTCGATATGATGATCGCCACCAAAGCGCCCACCCCTCTCACAGCCACTGGCCCCACCCAGACATAAGTACGACATTGTAACCCCTTCATTCCGTCATGATGCTTGGCGTGAGCGGCTTTGATGTCTAATACTCCCAAACGCATCAGTTACCAAATCAAAACAGAAGAAATGAACATGAACATGAAAAAATGAAACGTACATTAGCCCAACCATCGAAATCGTCATCAGAAAGCAATTGCCCATGAAGCAGTTTTCCCATGTGCGTCGAGGTAAAGTCGATGCCCTTGTTCCGAAGTTCCATCAGCGCCCGGAGTCCAACGAGGGGCGAACTTGAGAATGTGTGCGCCATACGACTGTTTCGATTGTTTGGCTTGATGAATCCATCAGGCTCAACCACAATGCCCTCCTCGCCTTGCAGCTCTCTTGTATACACGCACAGGAAACGACACAACCGAAGGTACGTCTCGTAATTCTTCAGGTATAGCTCCCCAGCAAACACGGCCAACTGATCCGTA